>JAYJMB010003530.1:12030-57530 GCA_036873735.1 Pouteria campechiana
TATATATATATATTCCCATAGATATCTTTTTCTCATTAAGAAGTCTATTTATTCTCACATCTATCTTTTGTGTTACTGATGTGTTGTGGTGAGCAGGAAGCTGAGAAGGTTGCCTTGGCAGAGTCGACTGGGCTTGATCAGAAACAGATAAATAACTGGTTTATAAACCAAAGGAAACGCCATTGGAAACCGTCTGAAGACATGCAATTCATGCTCATGGACGGCCTCCATCCCCAGAGTGCTGCCCTCTACATGGACGGTCATTTCATGGGGGATGCTACTTACCGTCTTGGCCCTTGATGCTCGTCCTTTTTGGGTGAGATTGGAGAAAAAGCTGCAATCCGTATCGACAGTTCGACGGCCCCAGTCGTTGCTTGCGTCCATGAGGCAGTATTTATGTGGGTGACGTCGAGCAGTGGTCTGTTTTAGTGCATGGCTAGTATGTGGTAGTGTGATGTCTTTTACAGCAACTGTATATTTTTTCGAGATTCATTCCACATGATTGAGGGTAGATGAGATGCGTGTACCGATACGATAAATTTGCCCAAATATCCATATCTTATAGCACAACATTTCTTTGTTGTCCAGTTGTGCCTTTTGATTTGGCATTTCATCCGTTTTGGTGGCTATTGATTGATATGTGTGTGATTTTTTGTTCGTTCTGGTCGCCACTTATGCAGCGGGGTTTGGTGGTGCGAGATGAAAATGCCTGTAGGACCTAATTGGCCCGACTTTTTAAAATTGGCTTTTTAGAAAAGATTTTTTTTTTCGAAATATTCTGATTATTGGGCCTGATTGGTTTGATTGGAAAAGAAAAAATGAAAAGAAAACGATGTTAGTAATGTAGAGTTTTTATGTTAGTCAGGGTTAAGATATATTAAGAGAGAATGATTGAAAATATTAGTGCTGGTAGAAGTTAAGGTTGTTATGGATTGTATGTGTGATATGAAAATTTGAAAATCTTATATTGTTCATATTCTTTTGTCTGCTTTGTATTTATTTTGTAACTGAAATCATCTTCTTTTAAAATATTTTTTTTTCTAATTTCACTTTTTTCATATCTTTTTGTCTCCCTTTTCCAAGTATCTAAAACCCACACGACGTGGGAGCAACTATTTTAGATTTGAAGATATTGGGGTATTCCTTTGTATTTAAAAGAAATTTAAAGGAATCTTTTATGGGAAATTCCTTGGTATTTCTTTTCTTTTCTATTATTTTCTTCAGATCACTCTCTTGTTGATTACTAACAAAATTTTGTTTATCTTCCACCCCTCCCCCCCCCAAAAAATGCTTCTCATAGCCCAGCGGGAAATTTGCATCTAGGCTTCTGCTAGCAATGGTCGCTTGCAGTTACACGGTCGCAGCCATGTATGGCGAAGATGCCAGTGAGCTTAGCTCGTGCCTGCGGCTGTTAATGATCATAGTGGCCAGCGGAATTACTTTGGCTTATTCAAATGCATGTAGTAAAATATACTGTCTTATTGCTATCCTTGGGGTTATTTATCAATTAAGAAAACATCATCGAAATTCTTTCTTTGAGATCGATAAATAAATAATTGAGACCAAGTTACATTTCAAAATTAAACATCATCTAATTTTATAAATAGGAATATTATTGTTTCTACTTTTTTCACAATTATGATTAATAATAATTCAAACTCATAAATCATAACTATAGTTTATATAAATGTTTTATTAATTAACATCAAAATTCTTAAAATCACATATCAACTCCAAGCTTTTGACAGCTCAAAGGATGATGAAAAATTAATATCAATTTAATAGAAGGCATATATCACCTATAACCCATAGATTTGTAACTTAAGCTAGGAGAGGAACAACATCTTACCTTTTGGTACACAAACATGGAGACATACTCAACCTTTATAATTACTAACATAATTTGATCAGCAAGTCAGCATCACATGTTCTTCTAATGTGTAGCAACGCTATGATCGATCTATCCTACTCTATTCCTTTTTAATCAACGGATTGAGAGATTGAGATGTATATTAATCTAATCACAAGTGATGGGTTTATTTAAAATCTATATGTATATCACTCAGACTGTCTATTTGGGTTAGTCTGCATGCTATTTAAAATTGTAAAAATAAATAACAATCAATAGATCTAATTCTCGCCTTACAAGCATTTCGTCATTAAATTTCGAGTAGAATTGTAACCCAAAATCGATATATGTATTTGATGGTTTGATAGGTAATTTGGGCAGCAAATTTTCCTCCTCTTTCAAAACTTAATATAAGCCCGATCTAGTACCCTAATGTTGAATAAGTGAAGATGTTAAGTTTTGGGATAGGACTTGTCTGTGTTAATGGTTAGAGAGCTGTTTGGAGAGAGGGAAAAGATATCGAAGACGCGAGCTGAGGAGAAGAATGGTTTTACTAAACATGGCCCAGCCAAATTGTCTCTTGTTTACCCTATACGCGAGTTTAGGCTAGAAGTCAGAAACCACACTTTGGTTCGTCGAGGCAGTTTAAAAAGAGGAAGGATTGTTTTTTGTCTCATCTTTTTCTGTTTTTGTCTCCTTTGATGTGATTCGACATTTGTATCGTTTACTTTATTTATTTCTAACCATAATTTTCGTATTATTATTTATATTTTTTTTAATAAAGGTTATGTTTCTGAAATATTATTACCACAATTACAATTAAAATGCTAGACTCGAGGCCCACAATAATATTTTAGAAATCTAAAAATTATTGATACATTACTTATTTAATTATAGTCTAAAAAATTATGACTCAGTGGATCACAAAATTTATCTGATTTGAAGATAAATATACATAAGTTTAACTAACCTCTCTGTTTGTGGCCCCTTAAGCATCCAATTGAGTTAAGTCTTTAATCCTAATTTTAAAAATTAGATCAAACATATAAACAAGTTAGATTTTATAAATATATCATCATAAGCCTTGTTGATGTTTGTATGTGATCATAACACTTTTAATTATCAATTCTAATTTTTCATTACCAACTCTATATATTTCATCTTTATTTATTTTGATATTGACATTATACTCTCATCAAGAAAAGCTTGGCTCCACTGTTGATCGTCTAAGGCTCCGTTTGGCCCCACTTTTACAAAGGTTAAAAGCGTGCTTTCACGTGCATTGTTTCGGTAGTGCATGGCGAAACATTTATAAGCACTTTAGGTCACCGCATAAGCCGAAAAACAACATTTTGGAAAAAGCAAAAAATTTTTGCTCCTCCATGGCATTAGCACGTTAACAAACTTTTCCTCTTTGATAAGGTCTCCGTTTGCTAGTCTGAAAAATAGCGGCAATTGATATGCATGCCACTTGAAATCACAAGCAAATATGGTATGTAGCAGTATATCATATAAACAGTAAACTATTAGTATAGCTAAAACTAAAATGTTTTGGAGTATTTAGTTAGTAGTACTTTAAAATTAGATTCTCAAAACTGTCCCCTATTATTTTATGTAATATTTATCTTCATCAATTTTTAACAGATTGATTTTTATATTTGTTCACTATTATTCTAATGTTATTTTCAACTTTGGTGATGTTATTTTTTAGATTTTTAAATTAATTAAAATAATACCAATTCAAATGAAAGAAGTTGGTATCATAAGATTCATAAGTTTAATGCATGCATGTGCTTTTTTCTTTTAAGATTTGTTTATTTTAAGGCAAAAGAGGGAAAAAGCACTTTCAGTAAAAAGTGGGTAAATTTTTTTCTCTCTTATATTGAGGTGAAATTTAATAACATATAATTATCTTATTTTTATATTAGTATTTATCTTTTAAAAAAAAGCTCATCTATTTCATTTTATCAATTTTATTTTTTTTCTTTTCCTATTTACCTTAATCCAAACACACTTTAATCTATTTTATTTTATGTAAATTGGCAAATGTCTAAAAAAAATGCCTAAAATATCTTACTTTGTCCATTTCTATCATTAATTTTGGACCACTTCTTGAGATTACCATATTGAAAGTGCATCAAGAAGCCCACCTGTGCTCCTCATAGTCGTTAGCGTGTGTAGTGGAATTATAAGCAAATATTAAAAATTAAAGTATAATACAAGATTTTAGAATGATAAACAATAAAGATAAAATTAATTAAGTATATGATCATAATTTTTTAGAAAATGTTATATTTGGTACTTGTATATAGGATGCAACGAAAATCTAATTAGCAACCTAAGCTAATGAAAGAGACTCACAAACATGAATAAGACTTTCATATATATATATATATGTGTATGTATATATATTAATATTAAAAATATTAAGTATTTTTCTTCTCCTAAGCTAACAATATATATTGAGGATATTTTATTATTAATATTTATTTTAAATTTTAAAATTTAATCTGTATATTATATTATTTGAATAATTCTTTTGAAGATAATTAGTGAAGAAGTTAAAGTATAATTTTTTTGTCTTTCTTTATTATTTACATGATAAAAGTACTTTCATCATATTATAATATTATAGTCAAACAAATATTTAATACAAAAAGTACTTTTTACTAAAATTTTATTGTAAATATCACTTCTTTAAAAAGTACTTAATTCCATAGTGGGGCCAAATGAAGCCTGATTAGCCTCTACTGGCACGGCACGTCTTGTGCTTTGGCTACTGACTTCAAAATCTTTGCCTTTCTCTAACCCGTTTCTGGGTCAATTCAACCTAATGGACCGTTCGGATCTGAATCCACACCACTTTAATGACGGTCCAGATTTGCACTTCACGTGATCAAGCTGGCAGACAGCCGAGAAGACTACTCTAGGTTCTTCATCCCACCAATACTCTATTTCCCTCAATCGGGTGGGACCCATTTTTTAACTCTTTGCAAGGAAAGAAATGAAGATGGAAATCAATGCAGGTCAAAATAGCGTAAAATGCAGTGGCCCACAAATAAAAGCTCTCCTGCCACACCATGATTCTTGATCAATGTCTATGGTTGGTATAACCAAAACTAGCCCAATATTTAGAGCATCAGCTGCCACACTCGAGTAGCAGCAATACATCAGCACCACCAAAACCTTCCAGATGTGGTCTGTTTTGGCAGACACGATGGAATGGATTGGATGTCATGTAACCATCGAAGGGAGATGCAAAGCTTGTTGCAGCAAAAGCAGCCTCATTGATGAAAGGCTGTTTGACTACCTTTGCCTTAATGGGCCCAATTATTCCATCTACTCGATATTTATACACAGTAATGGACAGCAAAGATTCATCAGCCTCTCTTTTACTTTCACATTTACTCACTTGTCTCCTCCCCATCATCCATGGGACTCTACTTAAGCCTATTTTCCCATACATTTCCTGCAGTCCTCTAGCTAGACCCTTGCAGTGGATTCGCCTGATGACAGAAGGGAGATATGAGCCGGCATTCCTTAGCCATGTTTCTGTTGTTGGCTGTGGTGATTCTGGGGTCAATAGCAGAAGGTCGAAAAACCGTGGGCCGTGGCCAAAATTCACCTAGATTGTCTTCCTCATTTTCATTGCTGTCGTCTCCACCTCTTTCCTCTCTGCCATCGGTATCTTCCTCCTTGAATACTACAGTGGAGGACGAGAGAGTTGTGCCAACAGGACCCAATCCTCTTCACAACAAGTAGCTGGGAGGGCTTGCAGTCTTTCCATTTTTTCCCACAAGCAGCTTGCAAGAGGTGTAGTTACTTGTAACCCACCTTTTAGGAAGCTCAGATCTTCTGCAAGTGTTGTACGCTTGCACAGTTTATGCATTTGATCAGATGTAATAACAGTGCCAAAAAAAAAGAAGCTTTGAAGTATGATTTATCACCATCAATTATATATACTTTTTCACCTAAGTGAGGTCATTTACATGAATGCTGTTGTACATATGATTTTGTGGATCTGGTGTAATGGTAACCCGGTCATTAGGGTTATAGTGATAGTATTCTTCCTACCGATTTTAACATATGATTTTTATGCATGTTGTATATTTACATAAGTGATATTTTAAAAGAGAATGTTTTAACTTACTTTGTAGACTTATCTTTAAGTTTATGCTTTGAACCTTGCTTGAGCCAACCAATTAGATCGATTGCTAATTATTAAACGCCTTTAGCTCATTTCTTTCTGTTATCCATATTTTCAGGTTAAAAATAAAATACTTACAAAAATAGCAGCACAAAGCTTGGGATGGGTGTGAGAGCAATAAGAGAAGTAACGATGTTAATGAGCTATGAATGGATAATCAAATTCTTATAATTACACAGGATTTATTTGATGCATTTGAATTGCATGGATTAAAACCATAGTGGTTATACGTGAATCCATCCAGCGAGTCTCCAGTACTGTCGATGTGTAGTCTGGGCTGGGCTGAACATGTACCCTGATTAATCAGAGATGTGGGTAATAATTTGCAGCCAAAATTATTTAAGTGGCCTAAATCATGTTGTGTATATGTCATCTGAATTGTGAATTATATTTATATATATTATGATTTGATAAATACAAAATAAATTCTTGTCATTGTAAATTTTACTTAACTATATATATATTTTATGATTAGATAAATTCCAAAAAGTTGGGTTTATTTTTCGCAGTAAATATTCGATTTTTATCATTCTCCTTTAATGTGGCTCACCTGAATATCTGATCAACCGTTCGCACGAGTCCACATTCACGCGCGTGAGGGTTTGTTTTAAGTTGCAGAAGGTGAGGAGCGCACCCCGCCCAAGGTAGACAAAAGCGCCGTCGTTTTCCCGCCTCTCCGTCCTTCGTTTTCTCGCGCTTCCATTTCCTTCCCTGCAAGGCCGCATAGGTTAACTTGGTTTCCAGACTTCTTTCGCCGACGCGTCTACCCGTGCATGATCCTGACCGTTCAGCTGCAAGGTCCCTGGTGGAGCAGAGATCCTGACCGTACATCCAAAGGCCAGTTGATAATCCTTCCTGGAACTCTTTTTAGATTAAACCAAATGGGACTCTGAAAAGCTGAGGTTTTTACAACTTTCGAGCTCTTCTAAAGAGGGATCTTACATATGAACGGTCTGGATCGTCATCTGATGCGAATAGAAGGACTAAGCAGCTGCAGGTAGTCGTATTCCTTGGATGCCTGATTCATGGTTGCGGATGCTTGGATGGTGCCGTGATGCTTTTGGATGCCTCATCGGACTGAGCTGCAATCTTTCTGGCCCGTAACCTTTGAAGGTAATCATACACTGGTGGGCTTTTCGTTGATTGCGGCAAATTGCAATTTGGGGCTTCTCGGTGTTTCCTTCTCCTTTCGTTGTGTTTCTAAACTGAGAAAATTGGGATTTTTATTATTGCGATTTCTCGATTGTTTTGTTTTGTCATTTCAGAGTGTAAAATGCCGCCATCGTCTTCTTTCTACCGATTCGTGTATTCGGAGGTAAAGCCAATTTCTGTAGAAATCTCAAACCATTGACCCTTCTATATCTGGCATCGCGAAATGACAATCTGAAGCAAGAACGATGATTTATTTCATTCTATTGCAAACTATTAGACAGTAATGCAGTAGAAACTTAAAAACTTTATCCGAATTGAAGAAGGAAATTAGGATGCAGAGTTTGCTGTGGGTAAATTGCGGCCCTAGGTTTTGATTCGGGCATCTGTCCAAGTGAATTACGTTTATCAGTCCAAGAAAATGGAATTACCAGAGTGGATCTGACCAAAGTTACGTCCCACGACTTCTTGGGTTATGCATGTAAATCCTACAGCAGCATGCATATGTGCACTTGGGTGCCAGATAAGAATCAATGTAAGAAAATTCTTTCTATCTGAATACATAGATCCTCTTTATTATTAGGTTTGCAAAATTTTGACCTGCTTGCTGGAATATTTGCTTAATCTTTGATATTGAGGGGGGAACCTTCAACATGATTTTAGTTGTGCATTTCAACTGACCTTGTGATTTACCTGTTAACAGAGTTAATATTGTTAATCAAATGCTTTTCATTGCTGAGTTCAGATTGAAGAAGTTGGATGGGAGCATCTTGTAAGCTCTAGTGAGGACTTATCCTCTCTGACCTTCCGCATCTTGTAAGTTGCAGAAGGTCTTTAATTGTTTATTTGAATCACCTATCGTCTGCATGTCTTTGCATGGCTTGTTTCATTGTTTGATATGCCTTGAGTTCTTGGTCTGAAATCTGTGTAAAAGATGCTTGTTGTTGCATGCTTGAGATACAGGTGAACAGGTATCCTGTTGTTGGATATCCCAGATGTCATTCTTTTTAAAATTGAAATTGCATGCAAACTTGGTTTTTTAACAATCTGCTAGATGACTAAGCTTATCCTTGCTTTTCACTAGGATGAGGCATCAGGTGGAAAATGTATCAAAATCTAAATAATACATCCCCATTAAATGGGTAATTGAGGAGCTTAAGCGGCATGGGAAAATAAGATTGCATACTAAGAATTAAGAAGAAATCCTGTCGTTATATGAGATGTAGTGATATATGCATTGATAATTGGATATGTGGGATGTTAATTTGGATTCATTTTTGGAAATGCTCTGCACTGCAGCTTTGGCATTCTTGGCTTGGCTTGTTTTCTATTCTGAGGAAAGGAGCACTACAGTTTTGGCATTATAGACTTGGGCTTGTTTCCTGTTCCAATGAAATTTTCTTATCAATTGATGTATGTTATATACATAGTTCCAGCATATGTATGATGTGTTTAGCTTTAAATTTAGCCTATTTCACGTTCATTGTATTCATTCATTTAACAGAAGGTGCTGACCAGGTTTCACTACCGTTTCTGAATGCTAGAGACAAGAAGGGGAGGGCACATACTCTGGAGATTTTGCTGCCTCAAGATTATCCCAAATGTGAACCTTCAATTGCAGCAGTAATCTATTTTGGTTGTTTTTCCATAGGCTTACAATTCTGATTCCTCTATCATGCTTGTATATTAGTTGAGTCAATAGATGGTTTGGGTCTGACTATGTGCAGGCCTGATGTCCAAATTCATGAAAGTCAGACTGTTTCTAAAATCTAGTGTGTAACAGCATGCAAAATCTTGCCGAACACTCAAATCATAATGGATGATCTACTTGAGTTTTACAGTTGGTTGATTTTTTGCCTTGCTTGTTTGTCTTGGAGTACATATTTTGAATGGTTTTCACACTGTTTGGATGTGGTACCTATATAATGGTGGGCACCAAACACAGGGTTGCCTTGCAACCAGTTGATACAAAGATCAGCTACATGATAGATTGCTTGTTTTCAAGACTGATGTCATATATGCGAATTGCAATGCATAGGCTAATGTGGTGTTCCTTGCTTAAATCCATTTGGTTTAGGATGTACCTTATGTTTGTAAGCTACAATGGTCAGTGCATGCACGACTGAAAGATGTTGTGTGCCAATTCAGCAAGGTATTTCACCAAATGCTCACAACTTCTGCTTTAGTTACATTCCACCTTATCAGGCTTTTCGATTTGTTATGAAATATGGTATTGGCGATCTATTACTAAGGAATTTCTTTTGCTGTGAACCTGCACTGCTGTGAAAATTTCCCAGCATTTGAATGAATTGCAAGGATTTTGGTCTATCTTGGATGATATTGATAGGGCTCTCTGGGTTGTTGATCCGAGACAGACATCAAATGCTGCATCATTCCGCCAAATCTACCTAGGTAATCTTGTTGGTTTTGCATGTAATGGTTGTGTTGTTTTCCTCCTTTATGTATATTTTTTTTTTTATCATCTGCTTCTTCTCATAATATTTGGTTATCTGTTTTGTTAGGAAATGATTGCTATCTTTTGTTGCACATAGATCCCTGCAACCCAAGATCCTTACCAGAGTAGGCTCACTTCTCATTGAGTGTGTTTCCTTCTAAAAATATGCTACTATCAGGGAAGTGCTAAATGAATTTGATTACACTTGTTTGGTATCTGCCTGTTTTATCGTTATGGCACACGTGAAAGGTATTAACTGTGCCCTGATCCGTCACTGAGGTTTGTCTGCCTCTTAACTGAGTGGCAAATGCGAAAGAAATGGGGGTTAAATAAAAGACTAGCATTCCATGTTCATTGTTCATTATATGTATTGAGCACTTCCCCTTATTTTAGTGATGGTTCATGTACATGATCAATATCACAAATACATGCCATATCAGCACATTTGCTGTAAGCAGTCTGCCTACCTTAAAAGTACACCCCAACGTTCAGTTTCCTCAACTACCATTTGTATGTGCTAGGTGCCGTTTTCTTGGTCCAGACTTGATCACAGATTCCATGGTAAAGAAATGGACAAGAAATAGGAAAAGATGGTATGTTTTAATCCTTTTGCTCTTATTTTGTCTCTACATTACAATATTAAGCAGTGTTATAAGCATATGTATGTTTCATCTGGCAATTCGATAGAGAATTAATTTTCATTAATAGGGCATACTTCTCTCTAGTTACATTCTTTGATTTGTGGGCACATATGAAGTATGAGTGTACTACTGGTTCTATTAGGCTTAGTTTGATGTGGACCTAACCCCATTTTCAATATTCAAAGGTTTTTTCTTTAGGTACTCCATTTCGTTAACATAAATAGTCGAAGTCCTAATGCTGATGAAATTTCTTTTTTCTTTTTTTTTTTTTTTGGCACAGGATGATTGATAAATCCTTTCCTGAAAATCTTGCAAATGTGTTGGAAACTACACTCCCTGGAGCTCTTAGGGTCAGCAACGATGATCAACAAGCTGATTGTGGAATTTGTTACTCTCACTGCCTTCCAATTGGTAACCTTACTGGCTTCTGATATTCTGTTTTGATGAACTGTGTGATCCTAGAACATTTGATATATACCATCCATCATCTACTTGTAAGAATATGGGATCATATATAATTGGTTTGCCATTGGTTGATGAATTTTTATCGTTGGTGAAGATGATGAACTTGGAGCTCTAAGTGGAAGTGCCCCTGACTATGCTTGTGATAACCCAAGCTGCAGCAGAGCATTCCATAGTGTTTGCCTTGGGGATTGGCTGTCGACAATTTCAACAACAAGACAGTATGTTGTTTTTACCTTTGGAGGATGTGCTTGTTTCTTCACTCTTTACTCCTTGATTTCTAATGCTTTACGCACATGCATTGCAGGTCATTTGGTGTTCTGTTTGGAAACTGCCCTTACTGTTCAGAGCCGGTTGCAGTGAAAATCAATGCCAGAGAAATGGGACCATAGCATCATCTAAGCCAGTGGCTTTTGGAATGAAATTAGGGCAGAAATTTTCTTCTGTATGTTTGCTTCTACACTTCCATTTTAAGATGTATGTAAGGCTTGTTCTTTTGGTTATTTTGACTTTCCCATCGAGTGTATGTGCCATATATACCCAGAGATGAGCTATTTACCTAATCTTGTACTGCCTTATGTGGGAGGGTTTTTACAGAAAAGCTGGTACGCTTCTCATCTTTCTGTAAAATAACTGGGAATGATTAGGTTGCAGCGTTTTGGCCCAGTGTGTATGCTTTGTGGCACATAAATACATCACTGCGTGTGAAATGAAATCCGCACTGGGAAAATAATTCTATCGTAATTTTATCATGGAAGGAAATTTCTATGCAAATGGTATGTTTATACCTAAAATTATTTATAGATTAAATTCAACCCATTTTATTATACTTGGCACCATTCGTTTAGCTAAGGGTCACAAAATCATCTCAATAGTAGGCTTAGATGAGCTTTTAAACAAAGGGAGAATTTTGATGGTCATATATTCATTCGAAAATAAGATAAATTTTATGGCTGGCATAGGTCTCTAATGGAGTTATTTTTAAAAATTTAGCTAAACGTGTGGGTACTAAGCACCATGGATGGATTGAATTTAACTTTTATTTCAAGCCTGAAATGGACTATTTGAATGGAAATTTGTATGTTGACATTACCATGGAATCAAAATTTCTACCTGGACTGGATAGTAGAATTCAGGGAGTCCCAACTGCTGATGGGTAAGCTAATGTAAGTCAAAGAATTCGAACCTCCTTATGAATGAATTGAATTTAGGTCTCTGATAATTTTGACTTTCTAGGTAGATTCCCTGGCGTAAGATGGCTGGTACCTAATTTTCAGCAAAATTACCTGTCAGGATGTGATTGTTTGGCATGCTGACAGTAAGATGAGACATGAGTAGCTATTGAAGTTTCTCTCTCTCTCTCTCTCTCTCTCTCTCTCCTTTTTTCAACGATACCTTTCCTTTTCAGTTAATCAATCAACTCATCATCGATCGATCGAGCCATACGACATCAAAATCAAGAGACAGCTGACAGCATGCATGCGGTTGTGGCCCACTCAACAACTTGATAAACCTGATTTTAATACCCACTGCTATCACATCCTGCTCCAACTTTTATAACGATTGATTACATGAATATTCTAAAACGTTTGCACAGGAAAAAAGATGGATGTAATGCTCCAGCTTGCATGCCAACGACGTGCGTGATTGTCTCTTTAGAAGGGCAAGAGTTGTGCCTATAATTTTGTGAACTAATTTTCTCCAAAATAATTCGTTTGGGGTTTATGATGATGTACAAGCAAAATCTAATCCATTTATCATGCTTGGCACCCTTTGTTTGGTTAATATTCAAAAAGTTATCATAGTTGGGGATTTAGGCAAACTACAAAATTCATTTCATTTTAGAGTGAATATCCATCCACCAAAATTCTCTCTCCTTTTTTGCTCATTTAAGTCTTCAATTAACAGAGTTTTTTATATTTTAATCAAGAAAATATGCCAAGCATAATGAATGGAAAGGCTCTAAATAAAATTTCAATGGAAATATTTACCGTGAATTACTTGTAACCAGAACTTACATATAATTTACAGTTCCATTTCAAGAACAAATATCCATTAATAAGTAGTCAGTGTTGGCTTGTCAATTGAACTTTTGTGACACCCTCTTACAAAAGTTAAGACTTTGAGAGCGGGGACCATGCCTATGTCTAGAAGTCTGAACTGCCCCACTACATACGCTTCCTTCACAATTATTTTTATTTGGTGTCACAGAGCATCTCAGACAGTGATGCACAGCCACCCAAATAATCAATTCCTTCTGTTAGCATTGCAGATATCGAAAATGGCACTAAGCAATCGGAACAATCCAACTGGTGAACGTGGAGATGGTTTGATTTAATTAGAACATAAAACTGGCTTGATGAAATTCAATTCACCCTTCGTATTCAGCATAGCTAGTTTATTTAAAACATGAAAAACATTTTAATAAGCGGACTTGGTGTGACACAAAATTAGAATTATTTAAAAGTGCGTAAAAATTCATTAAAATTTTTCTCATGTACGTGGTCCACGCAATTCTTTTATTGAAATGATTTGGAACATTATCTTTAAATGAATAATTTTAAGCATGATAAACGAATTAGATTTCATCAAATCATTTTAATGAGCTCTGGAGATTACAATAATCAATGCCCAAACATTATAACACCCACATGACCCATGGTATGATTACATATAAGGAGAGGCTGCAACACAACTTTTTGCAAGGGAAACTGTCAAATTCAAAGCACTTGAAAGTTGCAACGAGATATCATTTTCACAACCTTGCAATCACATTATTACATTCACAATGTCCAGCCACACATGCAGTGGACATTGATCACAACAGCACACATACACATTCCCATTCTACGCCTTTCAGGCATGGGTCACTGTAATAGAAAAGGATTTCGAGTGCAGGAATAGAAATAGATAAGACGAGATTTTATCGATGCCCAAGGGGTATTTCCATTTCCAACGTAGATAAAGCTCTAAAAGCATTCGGGTGGCGTGACGGGGTAACGAGACTTGTCTGTGCAGTAGTCATAGATCATGTGATTAGTCTTCACCCACTGAAACTTGCTTGTCTGAGCAGCGTCTAGCTGCTGGTAAGCTGGAGCTTCCCACCAGTTTCTGGGGTTTGATGGGCAGCTGGCCAGACCATTAGCTGGGCAGCCTTCGATGTCGAAATCTCTGTAGTATGCGTAGAATGGAGCCTTGCTCCAGTCGATCTTTTCTAGCCCGCCACGAGTTGCCCAGTCATCAGCCTCCCACAGCGTGGAATAGATGCCCATGGGTTGGAGCTTGGGGTAAGGAATGCCTTTGGCTTCTTTGTTCTTGTAGACCCGAATCGGCACGTCGTCCACTGAGAAGCTGCACAAGATCATGGAAGTAAGTAAATGAGCAAGATTAATGGAGGATAGGTAGCTGTCTCTGATTTAAGTGAGGCATGTGCCATGCAGGTGATGGACATGGTGAGGAATGAGTCATACGTGTATGGCGTCCAAACCATGAAAATGCTGGCCAGCCATGAAGATCAGATCATATAGTATCAGGAAAGATGGGAGTGTCAAGTCAACCAAAGGGCCCACGCCATTGAAATAAACGTGCAAGGGATTATCTTGGTCAGTTGTACAGGTGGAGTTAAAACGGGTGATATTTATATATCTGGTGAATCTTTCTTCAGTGCAGGGATATCTTTTCACAGAGAGGAATAAATGGGTTGGGAGGTAATGGGTTCTCAAGTCTTTTGATCACTCAATTTTACCACACAAGGGTCCCACTGGACCATCCAATTATTGGACTCCCCTGTACCAATTCTTTTGGACGATGGCATAGGACCCCGTGTTTAAGAAAAATACATCCAACAAATTTTCAGTTGAAAAAATAATCCGCACAGCTACAATGATCATTTGGGCAACACTAAAATATTTCTTGCTGTGGCTTTGCATGGAGCATGTAGTACGATTGAATTCTTGATGTTCGAATGCTGCTAATAATCAAGACTGCTATCATTAACTGTTGAAGCTTTTCTTTTCTTGAATAAATCCTGTGGAGCTAGAAACTTACACTACTTGATAGTGATTCCAAAGGATGGCGTAAGTATGGTAGTCGGCAGAGGGATCAAACCACAGGTTGATCCTTTGCTCTCTATCGCCCTTTCCATGGGCGTATACATTAGTTTGGACAGTGTATGGCTGCCCACTTCTGTTGCCCAAAAACTCAAAATCCAATTCATCACGCACATTATCTGTGTCCGAATTCATCTAATAAAACAAGAACATGGGTGAAAGAGAAATCAGTCAGTAAAGAGCAAATGGCAGGATAGACAATCTTAGTAGTCTTGGACTGGGAGGAGAAGCTCACATAGAAGGCGGTGACTGTTCCAGCTGAGTCGCCTGGGATGAGTTTGATCTTCATGCTCACACGCCCGAACAAGTACTTGCTCTTGGACGCAAACCCAGATCCTAAAATACATGCAGATGTCAGTAGACGTTGAATACGGGTGTGTTTGGACGCTCAATTGAATCAAATTGCAACATTTGAGCAAGACACAACCTCGATGAGCAAAACCCAGTGGAATTGGATTTCTAATTCAATTTAAAAAGAAAGCTTGCATGGGAGGGAAATTGGTTGACGACCATCCAAACACAAGTAAATTGCCATGCAGAGTAAAATTTTGGCAATCAAAGTCAACCTTATGCATGAAAATGGGCATTGGGAAGGAAAGCTTCCTCTCCCCACCTCACGTATGGTTATCAATGTCCAAGGGATGAAAGGGAAATTGCAACCTGAACTTTGGTCTAGGATCAATTGAATAGCCTTCCCGCCTTCAATTTGCCTGATATGAGAGTCCGCCCACGTGACTCGGAAATCTTGGAGGAAAGTTACAGGGCGGGCCATAACAGCCAGCGAAAACGTTAGTAGAATCAGCAGAAGAAGGGTAGTGTGCATTAAGGATGCGTGGGCGGCCATGCCTGTGGTAGCAGTGCGGGAAGAAAGGAAGGGCTATTGTGCCTACCGACGCTTGAGAGTCGTGATTTTATAGTTTAGAAAAAGCGAGGGAAAGGAAAATGAGTGAGATTGAATGAGACTGCTACACTGAAATGTGGAAAGCACCATGGCAGTGGGAGTTAAAACCCTTCATCCAGCTAATTGCCAGCTTTCCTCCTTCGTGGCCCCTCATCGATAGCCAATTGTTCTTCACTGTAGACTTTTAACGTCAGTTCCACACCTTGTCACCTAAAGGAGTGCTACGCATCTGGCTGCTTAAGAGGCCACCAGGGACTTGGTATGGCTGGATGCATAAATAGGCTGTGGATGTAATATTTATTCATCCCTAATAATCATATTTATTATTATTACTTAAATTAATTTTTCAATCACCGTCCTTTATATTTTTCATTTAACAAGTCTGTTTATTTTGTCTTTTTCTTTTAAAAAAAAAAATTATGATTGGCATCATTGGGTATTCCACTGAGGTCCTTATATATTTCTTTTCCACTTTTCTTTTATATTCCTAATCTTTTATCATTGTACAAACACGCCCCACATCAATTTTTAGGGATACATCAGCCCATCAACTTACTCCGTCAGTAAAAAACACAAATCCCTTCTGTTTCTCTTAAATATTTTTAGCTTGGACCAATTTTATTTTTCTGTTCATTATTTGAAATTGTATTCCACCCAGTGACTAAGTGGTATGAAATAAAATGTCCAGATGGGGGATATGGATTGACAGCCAAACAAGCTTGAAGAATCTGGAGCATCACCAGTACATTGGTGGGTCCGAAGAGTTTGAAGTCGAATATCTAGCCTGAATTTGAACCACATGTACCAACGACGATCACCCAATTGATTACTTCACCGTACATGTGGTCCACTCAGGGTGGAATGTGTAATTAGTATTTCTCTGCAACCAGCTGTACGTTTTTCAGCCAGCCCTCTACATAAAGCTGGGACACGCTTGGCAAATGTTACCGTGGAACAGCCCAATCCTTTAATTCTGAGTTCATGTCGATCGAAACGGTTTAGCATGATCTTCGGGGGCAAAATTTATGCCTTAATATTATATTTTTAAATATTAAATATATTTAAATGACAATCATTTCAAGCCAAATACACAGATTTGTCAGAATAATATATCGAGTATAAGCATGTTAAATAGACGGCATCCCCGTGCACATTTGCCGCTGACGGTGACATCTTGGTGGTGCGAGCAAGGTGGACCGTACGATCGACGTTTTGGCATCAGTCAGCCTCTCTGGAGTAGCCGAATGCCCAGCATGATCCGCGGGATTTTTTGCTTGGCAGGCCGTCTACGGCCTGGATCAGAGGCTCCTGCCAGGGATGGACAGCACATGGCAAGGCGGAGGTTGCGCGAACTGTAATTCAGGTGGTCCCGAGTGCTACTGTAGCAGTTCGTGAGATCTCAAAGGACGGACTCACCCTGCAGCAGCTTAATCATAGCGGGCGAGATGGATTCTGCTCCAACTACGGATTGGCCCAGAATTTGGACGGCGAGGATTGACTGTCGGTGCTGCACGCATGCAAATCACGTGCATGGGATGGGCTGTCCTTCGCGGTTTCGCGCCAATGATGAAATGCTGCCTCATCGCCATCCTTCTGCTGATGCGGCCAGCACCCAGCAGCCACCGACGGCTCCAACTCTCTTCATTATAGGGGCTCCACGTGGCACATTTCTATTGCTCGGAGCAGCTCATAACAGCACGGTGCCGGACGCGGATCCTCTGTGACCCCAGGCTTCTTTTAGTTCATCACCACCATAAAAACTATTTTAATTATTATTATTTTCATGGAGTAACATTCCTTTTAGCTGGTTCACACCAAATACAAAAATATAGACATTGCACCCTTCCTTAAAAAATTACATAATAGCTCACTTTGGAGTTCTTTAAAATTTTATTATTCATTTATCCAATTCAAAAGTATATATTTAATAACTTAGATTATATTTACTTATTTATTCATTACTTACAATAATTTAATGATAAAGACATATATATATATATCTTTGTCTTTTTCTTTGGTATAGAAGTAATAAATATTTTTAAAAAATTCAAAATAGAAAAAGAAAGAAAGAGAAGTTAGGCGGAGGCTAGATAGAGATTTTATAAGTCGGGGTTACTAAGGATTCTTCGTCCACAGCAATTTGAGAAGGATGAATGTATCTGTGACTATCATTCACACTGCCATTTTAAAATTGGATTGCATGTTTTGTTGGATTTACCTAGTGATTAATGGTTTTATATTAACTATTATGATCGTTGAAAGCTTCATGATGCTGATACTAACACCATTTATGAGTATTAAATAGTTAAATTATTAATTATTTGATTGAAGATAAACTATATGCTGTTGCTAAACAAGGAAGATGAAACTGAAGCTGAAAAGCTTCTTCAATCAACATGGTCAATAAAGACTATTAAAAGAGGAAAATACAATTTAATAGAAATTAGAGTAAAGATAATATGGGGGTTGCTCTTATTTAAGTCTAAAATGAAACCTTAAATTTGTCTCCCTTTCCATTTCTTGGTAACTTTGCATTGTGATCTCTACATCATTATGATTTCTGAGACTGTTGCTTATGATGCGCTCCATGATGGCCACATTGCTGTTAGGTTAGCGGTCTCGACCGTCAGCTTTGCTGGTCATAATCAGAAAAGCTTGAAGTGCTTATCCGTTATAATCGGCAATTTCGGTATCTTTGGTCTCTTATCTTTAAAGAAGTGTCCATTTGTCTCCTAACTCCCTGCCAATGGTAGACTAAATATAGCTCCATCACATGCTCTTCTTCTTCTATATGCTTTTCTTCATTCATTGATATCTTAATCATGCATGTAGCAGCCGCAAGGTGTTTGGGAAATTGAGTAAGAGAATTTGAGAAGCTAGCTTAGTTGATGCATGAGGAAAAATGGCTTTCAACCTGTTACATTAAAAGGTGAAAATAAGAGCACAAAGAGATGATGGAAAAAAAGAAGGGAAGAAGATCTGACAACATAGAGAATGAATGATTAATGATTAAAAATAAATTAGATAAAGATAAATAGAAAAAACATTTAATAAAAAGATAGATAATTACTGAAATGTAGGTTATATCGAATAAAATGAGATTAATCAATAGAGTAGAAAAAATATTAGATCAAATCAAAAAAAGTAAAGAAATGAGGAAAAGCCTTATTTTGCATGGCTAATGCATTTGCACTTCATTTATTGCTCTATCCAAAAGCAACATAAAAAGGAAACTCATTAATCCAAAGATAAGAGCCACAGGGTAGTCGGTTGAGATTGACATAACATAAAGCAGCGTTCTATCAGGACCGTGGAAAATGAAAAAGCTAATAGCAGCGGGCGTGAGCTGTTGTGAGAAGATGGGACTTTCCAACGACTTGGCAGAGATGCTCTACCTACGCTCTCCGTCGATTTCAGTTCTAAAAATGGGGCCTTTATTGAGTGATCCAAAATCTTCGTTTGATGGGTTCCCTTTTCCTAACGAAGATCCATGTCCCAGACCGGAAAATCCTGCCTGTATTATTTTGATATTGGCCTTCTAAATGTATAAAATTACGTAGATTCATAGAAGATAAAAATTAGGGTTTCATAGCATCAGCGGATGTATGGGGCTCATCGACTGTAAACAGTCAACCGGCCGCTTCCTGCAGCTGGCACGAGCATGGCATGGCTACGCCGACAGAGTACAAACAAAAGAGACTCTGTGGAGAGAGTTCCGGTGCATTGAGGTACGGGTCTACCACAGCGATACACGCGTGAAAATGGTGTTAAACCATTATCCAGTGCTCACTAGTCGTTATCGCCGCCAGACGGTGGGAAATTATTGTCGCAAGCGAACCCCGCCTCAACGTCGCGCGTGCAGGAACGTTGGCATCTAGTCCACCAATGAGGTTTCGGATTGTCTTTTTGGACGACTCCGCAGAGACTCAAGAGCCGTTTCGTCAGTCAAAATTTATTATTTCCCCTCTTCTGATCTAACCATGCTTTTTTAAAAATTACTGTGTATATTTTTTTTTTACTTAAAAAATTTATTAATTTTATAGTTGACACTGTCTCTAATCTTATTGACATTATTGCCCACTTATTTTCAATGGAAATATTCATCCCGTAAATATGGATTCTAGAAACTTAGAGAAGAATGTCTGTTGCATTTTTGAAGTGTCAGGACCAGTGGAATCAAATTTTTTTATAAATAAAAAGAAAATAATGTTGCTAACATACAAAAATATCAATATAAAAACAAAATAAAATAATTTTCTAGAAAAAGATAATTATAAAAAAGTAAATTTATTAAAGAAAGATACACGCACCACCAAATACTTTACGTAAATTTTCTTTTCCTCATAAAATATCTTTTAGCCTTAGGATAAAAATATTAAAAAAAGAAAGAAAGAAAATAATGTAACAAAAAAAACAATGTGACTCATAAATTAAATAAAAATTAAAATAAATAAAGGTATTTATTAATATATATATATATATATAAGATTTCTTATTCAGCTCCACGTATTCATCAGCTCGTTGATTGAACCACAACCGGCTTTTAATTCCCGGAAAGCTACATATCGGTATTCCACTTCAATTGAAAAGGAAATATCACCTTCCCCATTTTTCTTTTTCAATTGCAAATTTCTAAAAATGGGTAATATGTCTGCCTTGTCCATCAACGATCCAACGGTCTGGATCATTGGAAAACCAGCTCCAATTATGAGAAATCGTTACAAAGATGGACTCACACATTTTCCATAAATAAAAGCAGGCGTGAAAATCAATGTGCCCATGCGCACGTGCGGGGCTTCGTGGCTTAGGTGTTTGATGAAATGCAAACCTTCCCTTTCATCAGTGGACTCGGATGGATGGACCAGATGAAAAAGAAATCAAACTCCTAAGCTTTCCATCCACAGATGCATACGAGATATTTCATTGTTCCCAATCATCATTCACGAGGAATTGGCTGATGCTCGTGCAATGGCCCGTCCATCTCCCATTGAATGAGTGGCTGGCAGCACCAGGGTTTGAAATCTCAGGTATTAGTTGTACCGATGTCCTTGTCCATTTACGTAGCGTATTTTGGACCGCTGAATTGGACCCAGTGCAGGAAATAATGGTGAATTGTCTCTTGCGATGGACCATACGAAAGTCAAGCAGAAAATTGAAATTGAGCCTCGAGCGTCCTCAAGTGAGAGCTTTGTTACTCTGGCACGACGAATTTTCAAACTCGAGCTACGGCAGCCTAACTTAAATCCAACCGACCAATACGTGGGATGCTCCTTTCCTCAACATCAATAATGTAACAGACACTGAGGAAGATATTGAAAGCCACCCTGACGCAGGCTTTGCCTACTGGGGATAAGGAGACTTCTACTTTAGCCCCAGTGACAATGTTGTTTCTAGGCCGAAGCCTGCCTCATACTTCCGTATGTTCATGTTGCATTTCTTTGCATAAAATCAAAGTAATTTCTAAATAAAATCGAAAATATTTTTGTAACATGGACTTGTCTATGTCTTATCTAATTCTGATTTATGAATGTCCATAGAGAGATCTTATCTTCATATATTTGCTATATGAAATTGGCAGTGAAGTTTGAAGACCTTAATTAATTTACAGGCCCGGGAATTCTTAACTTTGAAGCTTTTGAGGAAATCTGATCTTCAAGTCATCGTGGAGATCTTTTCTCCTCACTGGCATTTTGCCTAACTAGAGATTAGCTTTCGGGCCGGCTTAAAGTTGAGGAGATCTTTTCCCGGAGTTGGATGGGTGCAAAAGTCAAGACGAGATCTTATCTATGAGGTGGGTGCAAGGTTGAGAAAATTCATTCTCTAAATTAGTTAGCGTGGAGCCAGGGTGATTTCATCTTCGAGATTGGTGTGAGGCCGGGAAGATCTTACTTCTAAGATTGGCATCAAGACAAGAAGATCTCATCTACGAGGTTGGTGCGAGGCTAGCATCTTAACAATCCTTTTTTTTTTTTTAATTATTGGCCATGTTTCTAATCAAGTGTGCCTAATTTCCCATCTAAAAAGCTTATATATTTTGTATTTATTTGCTTTATTTTCAATCAACAACTTTTTGTCCCCTTTTATCTTATTAGACATAGCCCGCTAGTCCATGGTGAGAAGCCTACATCTCTTGCTGAACCAGAATAGGAAGGAGTTGATTGGGTGAAAAAGACATTATACCAATAAAACAAAGGATCATGTCTGCAATTGTATACATATTTAGTGGAAGAGAGAGAAAGAGAGAGAGAGAGAGAGAGAGAGAGAGAGAGAGAGATTATTACTATTTCCACAAGCTTAACGTGAAGAGCAGCTTATTTAGCATCAAAGGACGGAGTAATGACTACAGCAGGTGCTCAGAACCACCATTGTCTGCTTGGTTGCTACTCATCCACCACATTCTTGCTATGCGTGTGGCGCAATCATGCTGCTTGACACTTATGATGAACATAACCATCTTTGCTTGTCAAGCAGAATTCGAAAACCGACTTCTTTAGAATAATCAACATCATTCCATTACCAGGATAGATGGACATGAAGACGCCAGCTTAATGGTTGGATGAGTAGCTGCCAACTGCAAATGGATGATGAACACAAAACCATAGTCCAGCCCATTACCATTCCCACAACTTACAAGTTTATCGACACAACCAAAGGAGAATCACCTTTGTCAACATCAAATTTCAGATTGTATTTCTTTGTGGGTGTCACGACTTCAACAGTGTATGATCCATGGAAGCCTCTAAATTTGAACTCTGATTGATCATCAAGGCGACCATGAGCATGTGTCAACCACTCCTCCTTCAGAGCAAGGAACCTCTTGCCGGCTTCATTGATACCACCTTCAGCATCTACTAAATGAGCATTGTTCCTACTCATGAACAGCTCCCAGAAACCCCATAGCATCATACCATCCACTGCAGGATGCGCAAATCCTTCCCGCAGCATAACTTCCAAGTCATCGGCTCTAACATACTCATTCACCGATGACACATCTAATTCAGTGAACCAGATAGGAAGCCCAAGTATCCCCAGCTTATCCAAGGAAGAGCAGACAACAGACCCCACAGGACTATCAATGTGGGCTTGTATGCCAATCCCCCCAACAGGCGCACCTTGTTCTTGCAGACCAAGGATATGATCGATGTACTTCTCGGGACATGATCGAGCATCACATCCATCCTCAACATGGTAGTCGTTTACAAAGAGGGTTGCAGATGGATCAAGCTGGGCAGCCATCTTGAACATGTTGGCCCTGATATCCTTGCCCAGTCGATCCTGATAAAATGATCCATGCAGCATCTCATTGTTCACATCATAATGTCTGAATTTACCTTTATACTTTGTAAGGAGACCTGTCAAGCGATTTTGGATCGCTTTCATGAGGTCACTGTTGTTTAATGCTTTGACCCATGACTGTACATTCCACTCCACTTCCCAGAAGATGCAGTGGCCCCTCACTTCCATGCCATTCCTCTTGCAAAAGTCCAGTAGCTCATCTGCATCCTGGTAGTTGAAATTGCCTTGCTGGGGTTCAATTGATGGCCACTTCAATTCATTCCCAAACACAGCCCAGTTGAAATTCTTCACCAAGAAGTCAATGAAATCTTCATTGTCTATGTTTGTTCTCATCATACATGAACCCATGGGGAAACTGTTCCGTGTTTGTTGCACTTTGACAAGTGAGCCGAACAAACTAGCAGAATTAGATCCTGAGAATTTTAGGATCACATCACGTTTTCTCACCTGCAAACAATTGGTAGAAAGTGTAACAGGCATAAGTGCCTCAAAACCTGATGTTTTTCCAGGAGTCTAAACTATCTATCTTGTGGAAGTCATTACAGATGAGCCATGACTGAAGATTTTACCTCCATTGGAAGATGTTAACTATGGGTTTAGTCACCCAAAAATTTTGATTGCTTGGCCAATGTTTAATATTTAATGAGTAAGATCTGATATTCATAAGTTTCCAGATGGAAGTAATTCCTGTGGTATGCCCCATTCATAATGTTTTCCATCAGTAGAGTAATATGCCATAGAGAAAGGCAGGACTCACCCATAAGAAATGCAAATCGCAGAAAGTTGATCATTTTATGAGTCCTCATTTCCACAATTAGAATCTTTAGATTGCTAAAGGAACTAATAAAGTACCTTATCTGTCTGTCTCTTTAACTGCTTGAATCTTGCGTGCCTGTCAACTGGAAATATATGAAGCCCAGCAACCATCAAATCAACCCCTGATGAAGGACCCTGAATATAGACCATAACTTTTGCTGGCTGCTTCTCTAGTCTGAATGATCCTCCAATTTCATGCCATCTATCATCACCCACTTCAGCTTGGCCCCCATTAACCCACTGGTTGTCAACGCCCAGTGCAACATTGACATTCTGTGGGCCAGTAGCCCCAGAACCAATGCGGACCCAAGCTGAAACTTGGTATGTCAAGTATAACTTCACTTTGTCTGTGATCATCTGAGCAGGGCCCATCCAGGTTTGCGTGCGATTTTTAACAAGAATGTATTGACCGCTAAGAGGTTCTTGGGGCCCAAGAGAGTCCCTTGCCATTGGAGGAAGTATATGAGGAGAACCAGGGGCAATGCTTAATGTACAAGGACCAAGAGGAAACCATCCATTAAGCCCATCAATAAGATTACTGTTCTCGATTATATTAACTCCAAAAGCTACATTCTACAAGCAGAAGAAAATATGCTTTAGAAAAGTGATGATAATATTTTTAAAATCATTTTCAGGATTCACTTCATATATGTCTGTCTATGATGCTCAACATGCGAGTGCTCAGAAATTCTATACCTAAACTAGTTGTCTCTCACAAAATGTTAATTAAACAATTCTAATCTCTTCTATGTGACCACTAATTTGTTCATATGGAACATTCATATTCGCTCGATTGTTCACCATCCAATAATTCTCCAACAATTAGGTTGATATATCTAAACTAGGTGCTATGATACAGAAAGAGTAATTTGAATCACACGGGCAATTTCAAAGTGCCTGAATATCATCCATCACTCTTGGATTATTATTATTATTATTATTATTTCGTTTAAAGTCATCAACGATTATGTAACCATTGTCCAACCTTCAGTCACCCAAAATTGTTGATTAAGCACCATAAACTAGCATATCCCCAATCAGATGATCTTCCACCGTATGAACATAGAAGTAGAGGATTATAGTCCATGGTGCACATTTCGAGGGGCAACTTTCTTTATGGGAACTCTCTGGAATGCCTAAGATCAATGAATAGGGGGAAATTGGAGGAAAATCTTCCATACCACAAGATGATTCATGGGCTCAATGAAAGGCAGGGAACCCACATTCCTAAATTTGTAACTGATAAGAATATTTACTAACTGATTAACATGTGCTGAAGAGAGAAAAAGTACTAACATCAATCGCTGGTGGTGGAGAGGGTGGAACTTTTGCTGCATGTTTTACAACTAAACTGTTGAGAAGAATATCAGTGCCTGCAGGAGGACCTTCCAGATAAAAAACTACCCTTGAAACGACACTATTGAGGAGGAACTTTCCCTGCAACTGCACCCAATCCTTATCTGATGCCTGCACACTTCAGAAGCAAAAGAATTGTCTCAGTATTTCAAGAAAATTCAAGGTTTCTGATATTAAAGAGAATGCCTAACAAGTAAACTAATTTTACTAGGCCTATGAATATTGAGTCATGATGGATGGAAAAACAAATTATGGGAACTGTATAGCATTCGCTGTGCAGTTTTCCTAAAACACAAGCATATAATGCATAATGCATCAGATGCTAATGCCAGCACATTGTGGCTGGCCAAACCTAGAGAAGGGCATCCCTAGTTATAAGCATCAACATGAACTGTTGGCATTTTTTTTCCCTAACAATGCATTGCTTTCAGACACAAGATGCACAACTAGCAGTGGACGGTTGCCCTGGTCAGATGATTCATAAAATGGAGCCTCCATGGTTTGCAGGCTGGTCCATATGGCTGCCTGTAAATATGTTGGTGGCTTTGTAAAAATCTTATGTGTGATGCAAAATGGAAAACACTGCAGAGACTCACTTGGCAATGCCTAGGTATTGCTCCCTTTGGTTTGGCAGTAGAACCCACAAAGTTGCCCGGACATCAGAAGTGGCAGCAGTGCCCCCAAATATCCGAACTAGGGCAGTGACCTCATAAGCAAGCTTTCTATGAACCCTGCTAGTGATTTCCTGCTGAATTCCATTCCAGGTCTGGGTTCTCTCTGTTGCGGAAGCAAAGAACTTTCCATCCTGCGGGAGTATTTTCCCATCTCCCATTGAGTTATGCAGAAGAATCTTGCAGCCTCTTCCAGACCAGTTATTAAGGCCATCATCAAATCTTGGGTTCTGGATGATGTTCTCATCATCCTCAATAGAATACTGTGTGGTTGCTTGCTTCAAGATGAAACAGAAACAAGTCTCCACTTTTAGTAGTAAATAAAATCAAAATGTGAAGGTGCTGAACTGGGAATATGTAACATATATTAGAGAACCAATTAAAAACTTATTAGATTATTTTCAATACTATAATAACTAGTGTGATTGCAACTCTGGACCTGGCCCATGGATCCTTACTCTATGAGATAACCCCCAATTTGGTTAATTTAAACTTCAAGGAAATTTCATTTATAGCAATTGAATACTAAATGCAAATCATATACAGCCTGGCTGACTGAAATAAGATACCTAGAAATTCTGGGGATTCTTTTAAATGGGAGATTTCTTAAGGATATGATACGGTAAAGGCAAAAGAACCAGAATATGGTTCAGCTGCCTATCTACATCACAGACTCCCTGGTAATCCATCAAACTGAACTACTACGTTTCTGGGCATTAAGGAAGGACAATGTTTTCAAACAGACATTGAAAATCAGAGCTACAAGGAGACGAAAGTCATTATCTATCTTTACTTTTCAACACCCACATGTCAACTCCACCAATTCCAACTTACTGGATGCCACATAGATGGCTAGGAACATTTAATCTGTCCTTTTGTACCATCCATAGTGGGTAATACTACATGGAAAATTCTGATTAAAAGACAAGCCTGGAACATATGATATGGTGATATGATTCTTTCAAAACAAAGAATAATTTTTCAAGTCTCTCCCCTTGACCAATGAATATCTGAAACAAACAAAGGAAATATGTAGCTTTACGACGACATTTGGCAGATAGATTTGCATCAACAAAATGATTGGGGGGGAATCCTTAGGCACACAAAACCACAAAAATGACTGAAAAAAGGAAACAGTTCTTAAGGTTTGTGGGACTCAAAGAAAAGCAAGAAAGTTCATACCTCACACTGCACAACACAAGCAGAAGTGATAGTGACAGAATCTATGAGAATATCAACACCAGGGGATGGTCCTTCTAAATAGAATACAACACGGTTGGGCATGCTTTCCAATGAAAAATTGCCTTCCAAATTCTCCCACTTTTCCTTTGAAATCAATGCCCTATAAAAACAGCCATCACAGATCAAACTTCTCAAAGGACCTTCAGAGAGAGAGGAAAGGAAAAATGCAATGAATCTCTGATAGTTCTACAAAGTCCCATCCCCCAACACGTATGTGGAAAAAAGTCTTCCTTCAGAGCTTTTATCCAATGGGCAACCACATGGATGGCCCTCAATGAAAATCCACAGCGACTAAAACAATGACCATTCTGATTGTTTTGTGCTCTTTTCCAGGCCACTGGTAGAATAGTCACCACAGTGCAATCATAAGACCTTCAAGGCCATGGTCCAAGCGTGTGCCACCCAGCAATCAATGGTCTTAACAATGGAGAATTTGTGGCAGGAAGGCATTTAATAAAAATCTGCAAAAAGTACTGTGTAGTAGCCTTTGGATAAGAAGAGAAATGCCACAAAGATACAATGACACTACCTTCCCACAAAGAGATAGCTCGGCCCAGCATCTGGATACTCTAATCTCAGTGTTGCTTGAACTTCGGCAGCTCCCTGAAGGGAGCCAAGAGCTCGGACACATGCAGAGACATTATAAACAACACCAGAACTAACTTTTCTGGTGACATCTTGCTCCAGTCCGTGCCAGCACTCCAAACGATTTGAAATGACAGCATAACTACCACCTGAGTGAGGTGTTACTCCTTCAAGGTAACCAGAGTCTCCCGAAACAACATACCCATTGCAGCAATTTGGGTGCCATGAATGCAATCCTCCAGAGAAATCATGATTATCAATTATGTTGTGGTTGGCGAAACCCTGAAAGAGAAACATGCAATCAAAACCAACCTGAAAGGGTTATGAAGTAGAACTAAAGGCTTCCTTTCCTCCTGTTAACAAAAAATTTTGTTCCTATTTCTCTTTCATTTTTCATATGGGATTGGCATATCAAGCATGAGATGCAGACATTTGCCAATCATTGGATTTTGTCCAATGGACATCTAGTTGAATCAAATATCAGATATTTCATTCTCACTCAGTATAACTTGGTGGAAAGATTCTTCCAAAATACTCTTCAATTGAAATATGTCAAATTCTTTTTATAAGACAGATCACACCCATTTGAATTAAATCCAAAAGAACACCTAAATTGATGCAAACTAAACACATTGTACTTTAAACTATGAACATTGGGATTAGTGGGAGACATTGATCCACCATTTTGTTGCAGGAGCAAGTCTCGGAAATAGTAAAGAGTAGGTCCACAAAATGAACCGGAATTGGGTGACAGCTACGAAGCTCAAATAATAATACATATGCAACATTTCAAACATTTTCTTTCACAATCTGCATATTGAAAAATGTTGCCATTGTTTTCCATTGACAATGGCTCAAACAGTTGGAATGTGTTTGGTAAAGAGATGTTCTCTTCACCACCATGGACTACCCGTGGCTGCCAACTCTTTATCAGTTACAATGGCAGTGCAAGGACTCAAAATACAACGGACAACGGATTTCTTTTCATTTGCAGGGCGAGGAACACTGCTCCGGTTCCTCCTGAGTTGCAGCAACGGGTCCTCATTCTCAAATTGAGTAGAAGACAACGCAAGCACAAAAACCATACCTTACTGCCACCGTCATTAACGTTGCTGCTTTTCTGACCCGCCATGGTGTCTCTCGAACTCTACGTGAGAAAGGAAGTTGGTCAGAGGAATTTGAAATGGGTCATAGATATTATGTTCACCCTCTCATAGGTAAGCCGAAGAGGGCCTTATGCTCTATCTAAAACAGCTGAACAAATGCGATTTTCCCCCCTTATTTTGATTTATATATGAATAAAATATAAAATCATTGAAATCATGCATTTCCCTCTCAAATGCCTATTTGTTCTTCATGAATGCATGCATAAGTTCAATACAAAATATGGGCATTTTCGGTCTTGTAGCCATTCATTGGACAGAAGAGAGAGAGATCCGAAATGGGTCTCTAAACGAAATCATTTTTGATTTAATATGCATAAGAAGTCAAAAGGAGAAAATGCAGAATGGCCGCAATAGCCCAATACAAAGAAAGAGGGAGGTGAAGAAACAAAAAAAGATCCAGCGGTGGGCACCTTCGAATCTGTCTGGCTATATCTCTTGAAGACTCGACCTCTGAAGCAGGACGCAGAGAGCCTCCTCATTTATAGTTTCTCTACCTCGGCGCTGGAGTGCAACTTCAACCACCCTTGCAGAAAGCGCGGGACCAACTAAATTTCTCAAATTGCAACTTGCAGTAGTGATAGTGTCAGGAAGAATTGTATGCTTCTGTTTCTGGTAATCCGAACAAAGGAAGGATTGTATGCTTTTTTTCTGGGTAATCCATATATCTTATCTTTGAAACTACCAAACTCCAAATCCAAACTATCTTAATTTTATTTGGGGCTCTTTTCCCCCTTTTTCTTTTGGTGGGAGGTTTCTTTAACTTTATCTTCAAATGTTGGGAACAATTCCGACTAGCTATCCCGTACAATCTTGCATTGCAATAGAAGGTGTTGATGCTGATCTCTCCCTCCATTGCTGCCTTTCATGACAAGGTTGTGCTCTCCGTTTGCCCAGCATCTTCATGATCTTAATTCTTTAATACTCCAGGGGTGGGCCCAGTTTCTGCAAAAGCCTTCCACCGCTGGGAGATCGTAGTAGTCTGATATCATATCGATTAATAGCAGGTCACTGTTAAGGTCGTCTAATTGACAGGGCAGGAATAGGATGGTAGATTTTGGGCCTTGCATATACATGGCGCGCCACCAATCACAAGATCGTCCGGTTGCGAAGCCAAACGCTCCTTGGGCTACCATAACCAGCGTTTCTTGGGCTAGGTGGCAGAGCAACGTCAACATAGTTTCATCTAGCTCGGGGAATCGACTCGGTTAGTACGGATCAAAGCTCCAGCCGACATGATGATGCGCCTGACCCTGACCCAACTGTGTGATCTTAAATCTTACGATGGCGTATCTAGTAATTTGGCAAAGGATGTGGGAATCTCTTCTTGTTTTTCTTTTCCTCCTTTTTAATTCAGGTAATACTTAATTATTGTAATAATTTTATTTTTTATTAACCATATTTATAGGCATTGCCTATTATCTTTTCGGCTGAAAAGTATGCATATGTACTTTATTTTTTATTATTATTTTTTATCTTATTATATCAACATTTCTTTCTTATTTCAATTTTTTATATTTTACTCTTTTCATCTCTTTTTTCAATTTTCTAGCATACTCTATATTATTTTCCTTTTTAAAAATTACGTTGGTTATTTAACAGCGAACTAATCAATGAATGAAGGAGGAGATGATGTCAAACATGTAAAAAAATGACGTAGCATTATAAAGGATGGTGTCCATAATAAAATAAATAAAGAAAAATATATACGATGTTTTTTGGAAAGATAGGTATCAGTTAAAAATAAAATAATAAAGGAATTTAGTAGTGATTTTCCGTTCCTCTCCCTTCTAATGTTATCCCATGCCACGTGTGATGAATGTCAAGGTGTAATAATTAAAAATAAAATAAAATAATAATATAAATAGATATTTTTAATAAAAAGATATTAGATAATTAAAAAAGAAAAGAAAAGGAAAAAAAAAAACCTCATGATTCAGTGCTCAAACTGACCCTCCCTCTCTTTCTATAAAAGAGGTTGTCACCATTTTATTTTATTTTATTTTTTTGTCCTCAGACTGACCCTCCCTTTATATTATTTGTCTAGCCCGCCTCATGTGCTAAAGTGAGCTGTAACATTTTTAACTGCTTTTAGTTAGCACAGTTTAATGGTTCAATCATGATTATGAATTATCACACTATATGTGTATGCTATGAATAAAAGCCATGATTAGGAACGATCCCAATATATTTTCCCACCACTACAACCTAATGCACCCCTGTGGTGATCTTAAATGCTGGGCGGTGTGTCTCTCGTGAGTTCTGTATCTGCTTGTTTCTCCTTGCAATGAACGTTACCCAAAATGGATCGAATACTCACTTGGGTCTTCCTAAGCCACTTGTTTTTAACCCAAGAGTTTTCCAAGCAGACCCACGCAGAATTGAAGATAAGTTAAGGATTTAGATGCCACACTTCTCATGAGCCCAAATGACACTCTTACACCTTTAAGCTTCGTTTGGATGCATTGATAATGTATTTTCTTGACACATCAGTTGAAGTTGATGTGATATCTTAATTATTATGCCAATCTTATTTTTTTAAAAACTTCTAATTGCTAGTGCTCTGAGACTACTTTCGTATCAAATGTCATATAAGTCTAACTGAATACGTGTGGTCGCACCCACCTTGAGTCTTTCCAAGGCACTCATTTTTTATCTAGAGTTTTCCAAGCACAAAACCAAAGGTAGGGCTCATGCAGCTCATGGTAGCACACGTGGAATGCATGATTTGGATTCCACACACACCATATGTAAGGTCCCACAAGAACTTGTTTGATCATTTCCTACAAAATTTGAAAAAAGACGCGACACAGAAATATGGTTACCTATTCAAGAAAAGTAGCACAGGTTAGCAAGTGTTGCCTTTTGGTCGTTAGGAGACAGGGAGTGACTATTGCAATGCCGGCCCTCAGCGTGTTACTTGTGAGCTTAGAAAATCTCAATGACTGTGGACAACCCTAACCATGTGAAGGATGCCGCACTGATTTTATTGGATAATCTTAAAAGTGTGAAGGATGTCAAGCAGTTTCATGGGCTGTTTCTTGGGCATGTACTGGCCAACCTTGTGATGTAAGGCCTCGTCTGGCCACACTTTTTGGAAATGTGTAATAAAGTACCTTATAGATGTGTACGAACTATTTGGCTAAACATTTAAAAGTGCCACATGTTGCAGCAAATATCAAAGTTTAACGTTTTGGGAGAAGCGGGAAATATTACTCTGCTTCTCACTGGTTAACAAATTTTAAAGTAATATTACCCCACTCCCTCTCATGTAGAAGATAAAGCCGTAGGTGTACAAAAAGGTTCATCGCCCTTTAGCACCGCGAATGAAGATGGTGTGAAAGTTAAAAGTGCGTGCTCGGATTTCCATGCTGGAATTCAAATGTGGCACTTTAAATGCGAGGCCTTTCTAGATGCTAACGTAAGTCTGTTTTGAAGTAAAACCTTTATGTTTAAATTACTTTTTTTCTTCTTTTATTAACTTTTTTTGAAAAACCGAAATAATATATACATATTTTAAAGTATATCTATGATGCATTCTTGAGTACATACATGGTAGAAGAGCTTGAAGCTGAGCTTTTCATAGATCAGCATTTAAGTTTTTTTTTATGAAAGTAATTAATTTGCACGTGTTTATAAATTTAAGTGCTGGGGAATGAAAATAAAGGAATGGAGAAGGACAAAAGAAGAATAGAGAAGAGGGGAGAGAGGGAAGATGAATGTGTGTAAATAGACTGAGAAGATCCTTTTGGTGAAGGAGTGTATAGCTTTTAAATTTGAAATAACCAAAATTGCATAACCTTATAACCAAAGGGTATGGCAAGTGATGCAGTGGGACTAGTTCCCTCGAATTTTCCAATAGCAAGTGTAATACTCCATTCAAATACAAAAAAAAAAAAAAATCTCTCCCACATGCATCGCGTGGGAGGGAGACAGTTACCAACGTAAGTGGGTGGTTTGCATTATTTTTAATAAGGTGATGAGTTATGTCAAATGCAATTATGCATTCGACTTATAAAATTAAGTAAGAAAGGAGAAGTAATGAAAGAAGCTATAAGAGAGAAGAGAAAAGGTTCTAGATTATTGTGGTAGTTGTGATCATGAGAGAAGAAAGATCAGAAACCTTCGTGGGTCATTATAAAGGTAAATGGGATAAAATCCACCTATTTTATGCAATTTTCTATCTAAGAAATTAGTATACATAATTATGTTATTGTATACATCATTTTAGATGGAATAAATACGAAATATATGCAAGATTTATGTGAAAAGTAGGAAGCCGAATTGATCTAGATAATACGTGTTAGACGGATAGAGAACTATCCAATATTTTAAGTTAAAATATTACCCAAACAAAAAATATTAATTTTGGGTAATTTGTAAAATTTGGATTATGAATCTGAACCATCTATTCTGTTTGTTATACATATATTTAGATGTCATATGAATTTCATAAATTTTGGATGAGAAATGATTAGTAATTTATAATGTAAATGATATGTATATTAAGGATCCATTCATATGTATTGTTTTCAATTGTGGAAATTATATATTGAATATTGGTCTATAATCGAAACTCTTATCAAATAAAGTATATCCCATGGATTGGATTCATGAAAAATTACATGTATATTAAACGAGGACAAATAAGAAAAAATGAATTAGTTTTGAAAAGGATGGAAAACCATCCCAGGGAACAGTGTTCATACGTGAAAATGAATTTTTGGCTTTTGATTTCTGAATGGTTTTTGGAAGATCTGATCCATCAGGTGTGGTTAAATAGTATTATTAAGTTATTGTAGAAATTTGGAGTTGAAATAATTTTATTCAATTAATTAAATCTAATTAAATGTAGAAAAAAATTATTAAACCTTAGATTTTTGGGTCATAGATCACTATTGGACCATACTAGAATGGTCAGGATGTATTTGGAATATTTGAAAATAATTTTTAAGATTTTGACCAAAAAATCCAGTCATTGAGCAGGGACGAATGTCCTTGTCCAATTTTCTAAGACAACATTGCTGCATGAGATATCCGGCCAGCCAGGCTAGCTAAGCGGAGCCCAGGTAGTGAGCCCAGGCAGAGGAGCGGCGATGTGGGGGCTCCGGCGGCATATTCCAATAACATCCGCCGACTATATGAACGGATGATCTAGATTATTTTGGGTAATCTGGACCATCTGATCTCCAATTTTGGTGATCCAATAATCGATTTTGAAATTTTTGAATATTTTGAATTGAATGAAATGGTTAGATTAACCAATAGATGACTAGATTATGAGTGATTAAATGGTCAGACTCATTTTGATGATATATAGACCCCACAAACTCCAAATTTGATGATTCAATAATTGATCTTGATATTTTTGGACCTTCTAAACCCAATAGAATAGTTAAATTATTCCAAAGATAGCTATATTGTATGAGATTGAATGATCATATTTGAATTATTAATTTTTAGACTCCACAATCACTAATTTGAATGATCAGGTAGTTGATCTTAAGCTTTTTAGATATTCTGGATCTAATGAAAGGGTCAGATCACCAAAATAATGGCTAGATCATGCATTTTTATTGGATAATTGTGAAAGAAGGGGAGTTAGGGTGTTAATTGATATGTGATTCATTAATTTATACTGGTTATAGTCTAAGATGGATTATTTAGTATTATCCAATGAATTACATAAGATTAATTATGCTGTCAGTTGAGCTTGCTGGTAGACCTGTCTTCTTTATAGACTGGCCTGGGTAGCTTGGAGCGCATTATGTTGATGTTACACTGCTAGTTAAGCTCACCAGTAGAGTTGTCTTCTTATTAGACTAACCCGAGTATTTGATAAGATTTTCGCATTGCCAGTAGAGCTACCTTATTAGGCTAGCTTGAAATATGACATGTAATAGCACATGATATAGACTATTTTTAATACATATGCTCATTGTACCTATCCTGCTTACTGAGTTTATGACTCATGTCTTCTTATTTTATTTTTCAGAGAATGCAGCCCGTGCATTAGTACATAGTGCAAAGGGGTAGATGGTGTTGAGTGTCATTCTAAATAATTATTAAAGATATTTTTTTGTCTATCTTTGTATGAGACTCATATTATGGAATTAACAAACATTATTATTTATATTTTCTTTTATTTATAGTTATTTATGTGATTTTATATTATCTTAAGTGTAATAGATCTGGAAAGAATTCACTATTGGCTAAAAATGACATTTATTTATATTTTTTTGGGCCGAGCAGTAACAATAAGGTATAAAACCAAACTTGAGGTTTCCTTGGCGTGGCTTGCTCAACTATATACCAACTTTTAGGGCATGCTTGAATGCTTGAAAAAGAGGAGATAAGAGATTGAAAAAATAGAATTAAAAAAAGAAAGGAAATAAAAAAATATTTTTTAAAATATAAAATGAATAAAAAATAGAGAAAAATATAGTTAATAATTGCAAATTTAAATAATAAGAAGGAAATAATAGGGTGATTAAGGTAGATAAGAAATGGTTTTCTTTCTTTTTTTCATTATTTTCACTCATCTAAGTTTTAAATTATAATGTGTTTTGATATTGTACCTGAATGTGTAAAGATAAATATTATAGTTCAATTAGATTTAACTAAATTATCAGAGAGGATCCATAACAAGGACAACACAGGATTTTAGGTCTGGATAATTACCTTGAAATATTTTGTTGGATGGCACATGTGTCTTTTGCTGTGTAGTGCAATTTGGAAGACTATGGTTTATTGATTATACATTGATATTTGCTCTCCATTTTTCTTACTTCCAAATTATTCTATACACTCTAAAAATGGTATAGCCATTCATCCATGGGTATTAACTCTTATAAAAATGCTTTATTTTATATTTTAAAAATATAATTCATTAATGATATTTAGCATTGGGTGTTTAGCTAAGATATAAAAAATACATCATTTGGAGACTTGATTGAAGCACAATTTATTTAATAATTTTAAATAAATTTTAATTATCTATATTAACTTTCAAATAAAATAATTTTATAACCCACCCAAACACTCTAAATAATATAGCTTTTTACATTTTAGCTAAATACCTAATGATAAATATCATTAATAAATTAGATTTTGAAAATTTACTTTTTAAAATATAAAATAGAGCATTTTTACGGGGTTTACCATATAAAAGTTTTCATGGGATCGCATCCCTTTCATAGTTTCATGTAAGCACTAACTGTTCATGCCCTCAGCTCAACCAAAACTCAGTATTTATTTATTACCTGCTTTTAATTCATGCCCTTTGTTTAGACATCGTTAGAAAACTACAAAATGCGTAGATACAGGCAAGAGGGAGGATTGGTGGACGGTCCAGATTAAATTCAACTGCCAGGCACCGACGCGTACGGCCGTCGGATGGCTCGGACGCATCTGACGCCGCTCCCACCTTCCAGGCCTACGGAATCGCCTTCATTGATGAGCGCCTAGCCCTGCACGTGGGTACAACAGAATCTGCGCGTACGACTCGACAAATCCCTAAAAGCGGCACGTGTTGTAAGATCAGAGCCGTAGATAGTCGCGAGGGTTGCATGAAAAGTCAGATGCAACCGACTGCAGCGTGGCGGATGATTGCTTGCGAGGTGAAGGATATTAACTACTAAGATAACGGTCTGCACTCCATCGCAGCTGGGGATGGCGTGGGTTTGGAGGTTAAATGGCTGCGACGTCTGTCACTCCAGCGGCCCCATGGCAGTTTCCGTTTTGAAGGGGCATTGGAAGAACGGCTGGGCGCCCTTGCTGCCTGCCATCTCTCTGAAAAACGCCTCTGGATTTCCAGGTGTGTAACATCCAATCAAACCATTCGTTGGGCCAGTTCATTGCTCTCATTCTAGCAGATGGATGGTCTGTAACCTCGGATTCTTGGAGACCCCAGAGTAGATACAGATAGGGTTTTGAGTTCATTCCGCTTAACAAAATATTTTAAATACATCTTATTGATTTCATATAAACAAATATAAAAATTAGACATGAATGAAGTGGACGACACGAGAAAATCATATTGGAATATTTTTTGCTATTGAACACACTAGATAAATGAATAACAAAACATAATATATGATTCTTTAAGTTTTATTTAGAATGCATTGTTTTAGCATGTTGGATGGTATTTAATTTAAAATATTCTTAATGGTGGGATGAATCTAGCTAAAATATACTTTGCGCAAAGGTTAACACTGTAATATAATGTAATAATATTTTCCTTATTTAAATTGAGATAAAAGACAATGGTGTGAAAAAGAGGATACGTTATGGGGGTAAAGAATTCACCCCTTTGGTGCACCTACCCAAACATGGCTTTAATGAAGCTCACAGCAACACCAGGCGATTTATCCAAACAGGTAGGATCACAACAAAACAACAAGGTTCGTATGTGGCACATAACAACAGGCAAAACTGCATGTGATGTGTACAACTCTACGTAGATATTCGTTTGTGGACAGTTGGCGTGTTGGGCTGGGAATGTTCAGACCGACCACCACAAGAAACAGCAAAACCCAGGGAAATCAGAAAAGGAAAGCCACCACCCCTAGCTGTGATTTCGTGTCCTTTTCTGGTATTTCCGTCTCCTGATTTCATGTCCCTTTCCTGTATTTCCCTAGCGGTGCCCGAGGGAGGATAAGCTATTCCACATGCAACGCAGCCATATATCGGACAAATCCATAAACGGGCAAATTTTAAATTAAAAAGGTGGTAAGAAAAAAAGAGAGATATTAGTCATTTATGTTCGCAAAAAAAAAAAAAAGCAGAAAATTTACTAAAAGATATGATGTGGACCGTATTAGTATGCTACAGTCACATATTCTTCAAAAAAATATATATAGATACGCAATATCTCAAATAAAATCTTTACATATTGATTGTTAAAACATTATTTGTATGCGTTGATTAGTTTGGCTTTATGAACAAGTTCAATGGCTGTAATCCTTTTTGGGTAATCTTTAGGAGGGAAATAAAAGATAGTGGACGGTTCAGATTTCACGCATACCTGCTGTTGATACTATTTTTTAAAAACGTGCAATATGTGGCTGGGTGGCTGGGCCACAAATCTCTCTCTCTTCCCCTTCTTGTTGTCATTGCAATTTTCTCCTATTTTGTGCTGGAGGCTCGTGCACCGATGTCTTGAGGGCGTTCTGTTTCTGGGTTTTCTTTCCTTTTCACGTTGGGTGGGCCTTCTGATCAGAGAGAGAGAGAGAGAGCTTTGGTGGCATTCAATGACTGACTTTATAGGACACTGTCCCGATTGCCAAATTGCTCAGAACAACCAGAGCTCCATTTATTGACATGCAACCACAGGTGTGTCTCGAGCACACCCCAAATTGTGCACCGAATGTACAATTACATGCTCAATAATTATTTGGAATGGTCAAAAAATAAACTTATACAAGGGTAAGGCACATGAAGAAAGCAGCACAAAATCAGTGTCATCACAGTCACACAACCACGTGTTACCAGAATTTTTTTAGTTAGCACAGTTGTTGCTGCTCTCGACGTTTGCTCCTAGTCCCTGAATCTCTCACTCTCTTCCCGTATGCATTCCCTCCTTATATATCCAGTTATCTGGCTTTCAATTTCCACCTCCGTCCCAAACAAAGAAAGCACCACCTATCTCCTTCTTTCTTTTTCTTCTCACACACCATCCATCGAGTAAAAACGAATGGGCCACAAGCCCCTTTGTCTTCTACTTGTATTCCTTTTAATAAGCACCACCCAAGTGAGATTCAGGGCTGGTGGTAAGTGGTCTCACTTAAGTTCTGCAAAGCTTCGTTTCAAGCTTCAACTGCTAACTACTTTCATACTTATTTGGTTTACTACAGGTAGCATGATCTCAAGATTGCTTCAAGCCATCAATGTAAGATCTTTCTGACCAACCTCGACCACACACTTCCTTAATTTCTTTCCCCACCAAACAAGGGGTAGCACAATCTCAGGAAGATAGAATGAAAAACCCACAGTGATGCTGTTTTTTGGTGATCTAAGTAGCACGCTTTTAAATCAATAGAAAGGAAGGATCAATCACCGTAAAATTAGGAAATGGTAGTAAACTAACTTGCTAATCTTGCCCATGCTAGTTTGACTGAAAATTTTCATGGAATTGAAGGTGGAAGGTGAAGATAAGATGTTTGTAAGAGCTCGGATAGGATCAAGGCCACCGAGCTGCGAGAAGAGGTGCGGTTCATGTGGGCACTGCAAGGCGGTTCAAATGCCAGTAGTTCCACAGGATAGAAATGGAAGAAGGCACTCTGCTGGAGCCTCTACAATCAATTCAAGAGGGGAAGACACTTCCAACTACAAGCCCATGAGCTGGAAATGCAAATGTGGGGGCTTGATCTTCAATCCATGACTCGGGAAGGGGAAGAAAGCGACTATTTTGAATTGCGTTGTACGATAGAGACGCTTGGCAATGAGAATCTCTTCCTGTGACCTTTGGGGTTTGAAGTCGAACCACCTTTTTCTCATTCCTCGTGTAATCTCACTTTCTAGTGCCTGCTTCACGTATCCATGCATGAATATCGAAAAGGGAAACGGTATGTCTTTTATGCTCGTTTTTTATCTTGTTTGTATGTTGTCTGTAATCTTTTCGCGTCTAGCTTGTTTTCTTCTTTGTTTCAAGCGCCATGCACAAGTGCTTAGAGAGAACGATTGCTGTAAAACAGCTTGTTGCAGCAGGCTGTTCACATCAATGTAGAAGGAAATTCATCTGTGTTATATAGTTATTCAGCTTCACTGCTGCATCAGTTGTATGCGTCTGTCTTGCGATTCTACGTATTTGTTGCTGGCGCATGTCCAGCGTATTGTATGCATGGCATGGAAATTAAACCCTGCAATAGTTCGCCCCAACTCTCCCGTGGAACTGGAAATACAAAACAATTAATGAACAATCGAGAAATTAGTGAAATGGGTAGATTGATCTGATATTAATTAGGACATACAAATTTCATCGAATGTGGCATTAGTGGGGAGGTTGGATGCAACCTAAATATATATGTTTTTGACTAACCAAGTAAATAACAGAATTTTTACGGTTTAACCTATTTTAATATTTCGTTCGAACAATTTTTAATATATTTAGAGTATTATATACTGTTGGATAAATCATATTTAGAAACCAAGGTGGGCCTCTTTGTGATTTTAGATTCACCCCCAACAAAGCTGCTCCATCTTCAACTTCCACCGTCCACGTGGACATACAGAAAAAAGGATCAGCCTTCCATTTTTCTCCTTCCACGCCCGCGTTGCGGTTCCCCCGGTTGAGCAGCACGTGAGCTACGAAACGTACTCGCAATTGCAGTCACACGCGCTCCTGAGGAGGACTTATGCTAGAATACATCCAAATCGCTAATCAAGACCGCCCACCATTTAGATTTCAAAGATGAAGATTATGATATTTGAGTCATCTTGTGATGAATACATGCATGTTGAATGCATAATATGATTAATGTATTCTGGCCGTTCATTTCTGTTCCTTTGAGTGGCCCTCCTGATATGCAAATTTTCCTGCTTTGGGCCAAACCATCTCATTTGGGACTACTATTTGGGCTCTAAAATTAAGCAATATAGTTTTTTTTGCTTCGAGTCATGTCTCGCCTGTCTATCGGACTTTCGTAGGTGGCTAGAGCATCGGAAGTCCGGTGCACAAGCGGCTCGTGTAACGATGGACGGTGATCGGTGATACGCGCATTGTAATGAAAAAGCAAATGGACAGCGCACGCCAACTTGCCAATTCCCACCGCCATTTTCAGGGTGGCAGTTACCAGGAATTGTACACGTGGCACACTTTCGACGGCAAGGTTCCAAATGTGGGACCCATCACATTGGAACAAAATTCGAATTCATTCCCATCAAGAAAAAATAAAAAAAATAGCTCACGGTACTTAAGGTTGAATCTATTCTAAAATATTATGATAAATTAGAAGCCACACGCCTTAACTTAATAGCAAAGGGGTGTAACACTAGGTTAACTTAATAGCAAAGGGGTGTAACTACGGGTGGAAATTAAGTCTTGTCAATGGGAACAGTCCCAATCCAAATTTTAGATGGGATTTGAATACCATTTTTGACTTATAAGATCAAGTTGGATTGAAAAATACAACATAATTTAAAAATAAGCTTAGCGTTAGGTTAATGTGATTGTACCTCAATTAAACTCAATCCATTTTAATAACTTGATCAAAAATATATATTTAATTTTTGATTTACATCTATTACTTCAAATAAAACTATAAATCCACTTCTAATTATTTTAAATAAGAGTATAATTTTAAAATCCAACACTATTTTTTTCCTTCGAAAGCTATATAATAGAGGCTTCCCTTTAATATATTAATCCCTACTTATTTGCTTTAATATCAATATTTCAAAAATTATTCTTTGGAAACAGATTTAGTATAATTAACAAATATTATAAATAAATTAAAACATGTGTATAAAAAATATAAACACAAATCATTAATCTAAAGCTACCCCAAATTTTAAAAGTTTGAGTAGGGGTTGAGTTAACCCATCTATGGATAAGGTTGGGTTAAATTTTCTAGAGACAAAGTTAAGATTGTAATGACATTAACCAAGTATAATTCAACCCAATTTGCACCACTGGGTGTAATAGTAGCTCCATTGCGTATCTCTTGACATTTATGTGACACTTTAACTATATTTAATAATCTTAATAATTTTATTTTTTTATTATTTATATGTTATTTTTATTTTTTATTAAAAACTTTTTTACTTAAATCATCATATATTATACTTTTTTTTATTAAAAAAGTGCTCATTTGGCTTAGTAAACCATACCCACAATGGGTTCTTCTCAACCATACTCCCATGGCTTTCACAGATTAAATAATTTTTTATTATATTCAACAATGTAACATTCACACAGTTAACTTATTATTTCCATTTTTTCTTTATTAGTATATATATTTTCATTCAGTCCTAGTATTTTATCTAAAAATTACATTTATTTTATTTTATTTTATTTATTTTAATCACTGTTTATATCTTATTATATTATTTCCTTTTTCTTTTTTCTTACTTTTTTAAAAATTTTGCTTTTTCCTCCTCTTTTCTATCACTTTTCCCACCTAGGTTCCTTGACACTTTCCCCACCCAGCTCACAAAGGAACCTTTGTTAACATCAGGCATAGAAAGTCTTTCTGTGCATGAACAAAAAACAAAGAGCAAAAAATATCACAAAGATTTAAAATTTGCCCAGATACCATTTTAAAATTAAAGGATACATAAAAATGCAACGAGTCAGCCATAATAGACGGCGGCATCATCAGTGCATGATGTGTCACGGGATCCGTGTATTTGTTCTGGTTTTGCACACGCAATCCTCTCTCAACGTAGGGTCACATCAATGCAGTTTGCATGAAAATCGCATTAATGGATGAAATGATGTGCGAGAGTTAGATGCGATAGATTTCATTTCCGTTTGGTTTGTGCGATGGACAAAAATCCAATCTATTGCTGCCCGGAAATTCACAAGTTGCTGGACGCATGTTGCCATTTTTTCCACCAACCGATATATGTCAGGATCAGTCCATATCAATCAAGAAGCATAAAATCATTCCTCATTTGCTTGGTTTAGGATGAAGAGCATCTAATGCTGGACCACAAGTGTTGATCCTGAAAAGCATAGCTTTTATTCCATCTCCAATCTTAATAGGATAATTTAATAAGATTGTACAGTCGTCCAAACAAACCAAAGAATAAAATATTTGAGATAAGATCTTTAACGGGGAACAAAACAAAACAGACATGCGCGGTACAAACTTACAAAGCGAAAGAGCAATTTATTATTAATCTTATATTTTAAACAATAAAACTTATCTCTTATCTCATTAAGCCTTATATTGTTTACACTAATTGTTTTATTTTGTCTTTATCTACCTTCATCGTGTTACCTTAATAATACAATCATTTTTACTCCCATAAACATCATTTACAAGCATTAATTGGGAAACTATTCCTTTTTTTTAACCAAACAAGCCCCCAACTAAAGCGTTGAATGCTTCCTATTGATGCCTTTAGGGTGTATTTAAGAAATGATGTATTGAAAATATGTATTTTAAAAAAATGTCAATATCAACAAAATAAAAAATTGACATAAATAAGTAAAATTAACAAAAAAAGTAAAAAAGAATAATAAAATACAAATAATAACAAGAACAAAGGCTATTGAAAGTAGGGAAAGTGTCATAACAATTTAAAAGTAAAAAAGAACATTTTAAGTAAACACTACTTTCAAAATGTATCTAAGCATACCATCAATGCAAAATTATTTGCTTATCTTTGGACATCCATATATAGCAATAAAAGGCCTATCATACAATTTGTCAATTAAAGAAAGAGTATTAAGAGTAAGTTTGATTATACTAGGTTGATGGTTGATAAACAACTGAAGTGAAATAAGAAAAAATTATTTGATATAACAAAAACAAATGACTTAAAATTCTTAAGCTTGTTTGATGCAGTTGAAGCTTAAGGCCAAAATAATAGATAAATGATTGAGAAGCCCTCATAAATCATAGACTTAATAAATAAAATATTAATTAAGATAATTAAAATTAAAATATTCGAATATATTAAAAATATTTTCAAATTTTAATTTAATGAATAAATATATAAAAATAAATCAGATAGTTTTAAAAAATAACTAGAATATCTTAATTTTATTTAAATGGATGAAAATTAGTTTTAATAAAAAGTAATTTAAATGTCTATAAATTTTTGAATCACCAAATATGTCATCATGGAACAGACATAGAGATGCTTCTGCAGAGTGAAAGAATATTAAAACATACATATAAATAAGATTAAATATTTTTGTAATTATATAATATATTCAAGGATATTTTAAGAATATGTTTGATAAGTAGAAAAGCACCCTTGGGTTACTAAATAGGTGAATAAGCCCCTTCAATAAGCACAACCAAGTATAACTTGTTTTCTTAGATTCCTTATGTTTAAGAAATAAGCGATAAACCCCTAAATTTAACCAAATCAAACATGCCCTAAGTGAGCCTAGTGACAGGCTCCAACAACATTGCTAGCCTATCTAATTACCCGGTCCGGAACCCACCAATGTCCAAGTAGCTACATGCTTGTGATCTTTTAATGTTTTTGTTTTTGTTTTTATTTTTTCATTTTCAGATTACTTCAGTATTGGGGATAGGTTCTTTTTTTTTCCGTTTGGTTTTTTACACAAAATAATAAAGAGAAAATTTATATATTGTATATTATTTATTTTATTTTTATTCACTTCATATCTTACATCCTTTACTACCATGCGGTTGATATTATTGTTTTGTTTTTTTCATTTTCTACAGTATGATTGGATTGATGGAGGGAAAGGGAAGTAAAATAATAATACCTCCACATGCACGGAGTATATGTTTCAATTACAAGGCATGCGTGCGAGACGCTTAAATATTTGGGCTCAAAAATTGAATCGGTATCGTCTTGAGCAGACAGAGAAGTCAATCCTCAGGTTATAAATCACGCAGTCTTAGGCTGGAAAATCTCAGAGTAGATTTTGACTTTGACTGCGGTGCTGCAGGTGGATGTTTGCATGCATGCGCGGGAGGTTTCGGAGCGTGTCTCAGCGGACAATGCGTCGGATCTAACTCAATCTTGAAGTCAATGCGTTTGAGTTAGGCAAATCCACATCTAATATCAGAAAGGTTTTACAATTGATCAATGTCAAGAGATAAAAAGTTGGAAACCAACCTAACCCTGATGAAATCTAGGAAGGCAAAAATAAAAATAAAAAATAAAAATCTATGTCGATATTGAAGTTGGAAACCAACCTAACCCCGATGAAAGATAGGGAGGATTTTTAAATATATTCTTTTTTAAATGTGACTTATGGGAATATTTCATCTAGCAGATTCTCTCATTTCATGCATTTGGTAGGTGAGGTCGTCTGAATAAAGCTAGTTCTTCGAAAAGAAAAAGATTTCTTTTTTCCCATCTACTGGGCCACGGGATCCATGACTCAACTACGCATCACGGAAAGATCTGGACGATGCAAGAGTGCAGTTGAAAAAATAGGTATATAGTCTAATTTTTGCTTGCGTTTCAACCTCCCACCTCATTAGCCGCCGTCCAGGCATGTGTTGGGCATTATGGGAGGTCAGGATCATCCATCCATCGCCTCTGATTTTTGGAACATTTTCAAATTTCAAGTGTCATCTGACCTTCCACTTCCCCATCTAGCAGAAGCTAGTGGACCGTTGACCAACACCTTAGAATATCAGCAAAACATTTATGAGTGGGCCCAAGGAATTGATATTATTGCAGGTTTTTTTTTTACATGCATTTATAAATATATTTTACAAATGTTTCATTTATAATTATTGAGTAAAAGGTGTCTATGCATCTACAAATGTCCCATGAAAATGAAAATCAAGATTTCTAGACATTGTTTTGGCACATTTTATTTATATTTTTAATGAAACTTATAAATTAAATCGATTTTTCAAAAAAATTATCATGGTAGAATACTTACGTGAATAAAATTAATTGAAAGTAAATATTTTAACCCTTTACCTCGTTTT
>JAYJMB010003534.1:0-13966 GCA_036873735.1 Pouteria campechiana
TCTAACTTTAGTATGTCTTTAGAAGATATTATTAAGTTTCTTGCCACTAACACTTTGCAATTTCAATAGGAGACAAAGGCTAGCATTCAGAGTTTAGAGAATTAGGTAAGTCAAATGGCAACCACTATCAATTGGCTGGAGACACAAAGTTTAGGGAAATTTCCTTCTCAAATGGTGGTGAACCCAAGAGAGAATGTTAGTGAAATTGTTTTGAGAAGAGGGAAGGAGGTTAAGATTCCAATAAAGGTGACTCCTACACCAATGGAGCAAGAAAAGGGGAAAGGTATTATTATAAACAAGGACCGTCCTAGGATAATGAAATGACTCAACGTAAGTTTCCACCTCTTTCTGAATATAAACTAGTGTCTCCTTTTCCTTAGGCTTTTGCAGAATCTCACAAATTTAAGAAATATAAAGATTTCTATGAGACTTTTCATAACTATGGGGAAAATATTCCACATTTTGATGCCATTAAACAAGTACCTCATTATGCTAAATTCCTGAAAGAATTGTGTACAACAAAGAAGAAACAAAAACTTCAAGGGAAGGTAAGAGTAGGGGAGAATATTTCTACAATCATTTAAAGAAAACTCCCTGCAAATTGTAAAGATCCAAGTATGTTCACTATCCCTTGCATGATAGGTGACATCCAAATTGTGAAGGCCATGTTAGATTTAGGAGCTTTCATAAATGTTATGCCATATTCTTTATATACTTCTTTGAAACTTAGACCTTTGAATAACAATTGTATTATGATTCAATTGGCAAATAGATCTAATGCATATCCAGAAGGTGTAGTTGAGGATGTGCTTGTGTAAGTCAATGATTTAATCTTTCCTGCTAATTTTTATGTACTAAATATGGAGAATGGTGATCAAACTGCTCCTATTTTGTTAGGAAGACCATTCCTAAAGACATCCAAAACCAAGATAGATGTTCATAGTAGCACAATTACCATGGAATTTGGTGGTAAAATTGTTAAGTTTATATTTATGATGTAATGAAATATCCTGATGATGATAATTCTCTTTACTCTATTGATGTCATTGATTCTTATAAACTAGAAGTTTCTAAAATTGATGGGAAAGATGAATTGGAAGTTGCCATTAGTGAGAATCTTGAGAAGGAGAATGAAGTTTTACCATGGACTAATGAATTGCAGGAAACTATTGTAGCATTGAATGACTTTCCAAAGTCACAAAAATCAAGTAACATTTCTCATATTGATTTACTAGTTTATGATAAGAGAATTTTACTTTCTATTTTGTAAGCCCCTATTTTAGAGTTGAAACCTCTTCCCGTTCACCTCAAGTATGTGTTCCTTGGAGAAGGAGAGACCTTACTAGTGATCATTTCAAGTAAACTTAGTGCATTACAAGAAGAGAAGCTTGTGCAAGTCCTTAGGGAGAATAAGATGGCTATTGGTTGGAAAATGTAGATATCGAGGGAATCAGCCCATCTACCTGCATGCATCAAATTCTATTCGAAGAGGGAGTGAAACCTTCTTGTCCGGAGATTGAACCCACCCATGATGGATGTAGTGAAAAAGGAAATCCTCAAACTTCTTGAAGTTGGAGTGATTTGCCCAATTTCAGATAGCAATTGGGTTAGCCTAGTTTAAGTGGTTCCTAAAATGACTAGAATGACTGTGATGAAAAATCAGAATGATAAGTTAGTTCCTACTTATGTTCAAAATGGGTGGCGAGTTTATATAGATTATAGAAAATTGAATGTTGTAACTGAGAAAGGACCACTTTCCTTTACCTTTTATTAATCGAATGCTTGAGAGATTAGTTGGTCATTCTTACTATTGTTTCCTTGATGGCTATTCAGGTTATTTCCAGATTGTGATTGCCCCTGAAGATCAAGAGAAGATGACTTTCACATGCCCATTTAGAACTTTTACATATTGCCGTATGCCCTTTGGCATTTGCAATGCCCCAACCACTTTCCAAAGGTGTATGGTTAGCATATTTTCAGATTACATTAAGAAGATTATAGAAGTCTTTATGGACGATTTCACAGTTCATGGAGACTCCTTTGATAATTGCTTGCATAATTGTCCACTTGTTATTCAAAGATGCATAGAAACTAAACTTGTGTTAAATTCTAAAAAATGTCATTTTATGGTTGAACACAGTATAGTTTTGGGTCATGTTATTTCATCTGGGGGAATTAAGGTAGATAAAGCTAAAGTTGATATTATTCAATCCTTATCTTATCCCACTAATGTGCGGGAAGTTCGTTCTTTTCTTGGACATGTAGGTTTCTATCAAAGATTCATCAAGGACTTTTCCAAAATAGCACTACCTCTATGCAAGTTGCTGCAAAAGGATGTGACTTTTGAATTCAATGAGACATGTAAAAAGGCATTTAAGAAGCTGAAGGAACTATTGACTTCAACCCTAGTTATCCAACCTCCTAATTAGAGTGTTCCTTTTGAGATAATGTGTAATGTAAGTGATTATGCAGTAGGTTCTATTTTGGGTCAGAGAATTGGGAAAGCATCTCATGTCATTTATTATGCTTTAAGGACTTGGAATGATACTTAGAGAAATTATTCTACTACTGAGAAAGAACTTCTAGCTGTTTATCTTTACTTTAGAAAAAACACTAATAAGGTGGATACTTCTCTTAAATGAATTTGAAATGGAAATCAAAAACAAAAGCGGGACAGAAAATCATGTTGTAGATTATTTGAGCCATTTAGTTCATGTGCGAGATGAACTTCATCTGTAATAAACATTTCCTGATGTGCAATTATTCTATGAGTGAGACACTACCTTGGTATGCAAATATGGTAAATTATTTGGTCACTAATAGTTTACCTCTTGTTTTGTCTAAGAATCAAAAAGATAAGATCAAGAGTGATGCAAAATATTATGTGTGGGATGACCCATACTTGTGGAAGCATTATGCAAATCAAGTGATAAGAAGGTGCATTCCTAAAAATGAATTTCATTCTATACTCACCTTTTTTCATTCTTATGCTTGTGGAGGTCACTTTGAAGCCAAGAGGATAACAAGAAAAGTGTTAGAGTGTGGATTTTATTGGCCAACTTTATTTCGAGACTCGTATTCTTTTTAAGTTATATAATCAATGTCAAAAGATAGATAATATATCCCAAAGAAATGACATGTCACAAAACCTCATGCTATTTTGCAAAATTTTTAATGTTTGGGGCATTGATTTCATGGAATGGTTCCCTTTATCTTTCGGTTATTTTTACATCTTACTTACACTTGACTATGTCTCAAAATGGGTGGAAACTCAATCTACCAAGACTAATGATTCCAAAGTTATTACCAATTTTATCAGATATAACATATTCTCCAGGTTTGGAATTCCAAGAGCTCTGATAAGTGATCGAGGCACTCACTTTTGCAATCAAACTATTGAAGCTTTGCTAAGAAAGTATCATGTGATCAATAGGGTATCAACTGCTTTTCATCCCCAAACTAGTGGACAAACTAAAGTATCAAATCGAGAGATCAAATCCATCCTTGAAAAGACAATTAAGCAAAATAGAAGAGATTGGAGTTTGCATTTGGATGACGCCATGTGGGCATAAAGGACTACATCCAAGACAACTATTGGTATGTCACTTTATTAGCTAGTGTTTAGGAAACATGTCACCTTCCCATTGAATTAGAAAACAAGGCTTATTGGGGTATCAAAAGTTTAAACATGAATATGGATGGAAGTGGGGAGCCCAAGAAGTTGCAACTACAAGAGTTAGAGGAAATTTGCAATGATGCCTATGAGAGTGCAAGGATTTACAAGGAAAAGATGAAGGCTTTTCATGACAAGATGATTTCTAGGAAGGAGTTTAATGTTGGTCTTCCTTTTATACCATTCTTCATTTGTTTCCAGGTAAGTTACATTCTAGTTGGAATGGACCTTTTGTTGTCACTAAAGTTTTTCATCATGGTGCAGTTGAAATTCAAAGTTTGGGGACTTCCAAAGTTTTCACAGTAAACAGTCATAGACTTAAGCCTTTCATATGAAGGACTACAAGTTGAAAAAGTTGCAGAAGTGGATCTTGAATAACCAGTTTACATTGACTAAAGGAGGAAGCATTTAGTCAAGCCAATGATTATAAACAAAAGCGCTACTTGGGAGGAAACCCAAGGGGAGTTTGTGTTTCTTTTTCTTATTTTTGCATTTGTATTATGGTTATTTTTGCATCTTCTTTGCATTTGACCCTACATTGGGGACAATGTAAGTTTTAAGTGTAGGGGAGGGATTTTAAGTGTGGGGGAGGGGATTTAGATTTATATTTAGATTGTGTTTTTGTTTTTAATTTTGCTTTTATTTTTGAAAAAAGAAATTTGAGAGAGAGTTAGTTTTGCCCTTTGTTTTGGTGGTTTCCTATGATTTGAGGTTGAGGATGTCATGAGCAAGATTCAACTGAGCTTGAAAATTTCATAACATGATTGAATAAGTAATCTTTCAATTTGCAATTGTTTGGTTCACTTATTTTCCTTAAGAATGGTAATGACTAAATTTTGTAGACAAAAGCTCATGAGATTTCGAGCCTTTAGACTGACACATTCACATTAGTCTCATCCGTTTTCTTCATGATAGATATTCTTCCATAGATTTATTTCTCTAGAACTTTCCTTGATTTTCTTTGAGCTCACATTAATACATTCATGCATGAACATGATTAAGGCCTTCTTTATTATGAGCTACATGAGCCAAATAGCCTATCCATATGATTAGTTTTTCCTCTTGTTGAGTCCCTTCGAGGTTTATAGACTTTTATTGTGAACCTATGTTACAAGCCTAAAACCTAGAAAAGCAATATTTTTACCCAAGCTATAGAGCTAGTGGACCATGGGCCCACACTGCGCTATGTATGGGTGTACAAAAAAAATAAAGTGTGGGGTGTCAAAATTTTTGGTATGACTATGATTGGTGAAATGGAACATGTTATTTTTCTTAAAATTAAAAAAAATGTCAAAGTGAAAGAAAACAAGAAAAGAAAAAGAAAATATCAAAATTCTAAGGAAACGGGTATGTTTATACATTATGTATTCAAAGGTGAAAGCTGGATGAAATAAGTGGCTTTACATGTCTTAGATAATTTCAATGGCTTTGGAGCTACATTCCCAAATATTTCTCACCTTTACCCTAAATGTCATTACAACCCATGGAAAGCCCTTATGATTCATGATATGCATGTGATTACAGTGATGGAGAATGAGAAGATATGCAAGCTTATGGTAGATCATTTCATTAGAATGAATTTGAACAGGACATACACCCTTCAAACACATGAGAGTAGAGTGTTTATTTTCGTGGGGGTTCTACTTGTTTAGTTTAATCCATCTTCAAGAGAGAATGCTTATTGAGTGATTGTAAGTTATGTAAGTGTGGGGGAATTTAATGAAAATACAAAATATCATATTTAATTCCCTTAATACTTAATATCTTACACTTATTTGACTCCTATATGTACTCATTATTCTTATATTTTGATTTAGGAGACAATTTGAGTGGTTAAGTACAAAAAGTAGTCAATTAAAGGATTTTGGACAATTTTAGCATCAACTTTGTATTTTGAGCATAACTCTCTCATCCGACCCCCAATTGAGATGAATAAAAATGTTTTGGAAACAAAAGAAAAATTTCTCCAAATTTCTTGTTGGGATTTTTGTGAGATAATGACTACATCAATGGGAAACTGAGAGGAAGAAAGCAAAAGGTAGGATGAAGTGCAAAGGAGCAGTGAAGGAGCAAAGAGCAGTTGGAGGTAGTAGACCTCATCACTGGCACCCATCTGGCACCACTGGCCAAATCCCCTTCGAACATACACTTACCATTCATCACGGCGGTGCCAATCTGGCACTGGCGGCACTTGACTCCATTCTCACTTTTCGAAAGCTACAGAAATTACTATTTTGCGTATTTTTGACCTGTATAACATGCAGTTTTCTAGGGTTTTTCAAGGTTCTTTTTGCTAGGGTTTGGAGAAGACTTCTTAGTGGATTTCAATAGAGAATCTTCTCTCTTCTCTCTTTTTCTATTTTATTTTCTTTGTGATTTCATAGCCCTACGTGGCTAACCTTTTATTCTTGGTTTAAGGAGACAGAAGCCTCATAATCAACATACTGTGAGATCTAATTTAATTTTGTTGTTAAATTTATACTTTGAGTATTGTAGTTCATGATCATGATTGTTATATTTAATTTCTAGGAGATCTACTAGTTTCTTATTCATTGCAATCTATTACTTGATTAGATATCAAATCCATAATTGTTTAATCCCTCTAATTTATGAAGCTACTAGGGTTTGATAATTTGCTACTGTTGAAGCTATTAAATCTTAGGAAGAATATTTAACTAAATTAAATGCAACTACTTGTGTTTGCATTGTTTAGCTTGATTAATCTCTACAAATCTTAAGGCTACTATTAGATTAAATCTCTAGCACATGTCTGAGGTTGTTTAGCAATTAGGTTTAATTGGATTGCATATTTCTAATTAATTATGTTGAAGGAGAGATAGGAAAAATAATTCCAATGGTAAATATTCAAAGTATGATTTGATTTATAATTGCATCAATGATTAGTTATGAGATTTTGAAGGTGGATGTTGACTTGAACCAAGGTTTTCTTCTCTGATAGATTTCTTTTATAACATTTTCTTCATTACATTCAAAACCCATCTTTCTTGTTCATATTGCATAAAACTAAGTAAGACACTCTCTATGGGATTGACCCTTACTAACATTACTACAGATAATTTAATTGGAACAAGGTTCTAAATTTTGTTGCCTACAATAGCACACCAGTAATCTATCAAAAGCACATTCAATTCCTTAGCTTCTTCTATTGCAGTGATTTTCTGGTTCCACGATTTTGGTAGTGCTTTTAGGATCTTCATAACCTATTTAGAATTAGAAGCTTCCTTTCATTAACCTTTCAAGGAGTTAGTAATCTTAGAAAATTGAGCATACATTTCAGACATGCCTTCTCCTTCTTTCATTTTAAAGTTTTCTAATTCCCCTATCAATATGTTTCTTTTTGTCCCCTTAACCTATGAGGATCCCTCATAAATAGACACTAACTTGTCCCAAATACACTTTGCAGTAGTGCAAGAAGGCACTCTATCAAACTCTATGTTTCCTTTATATAAAGCCTAAATTAGGGTTTAGTTGCACCCAAATATGGATCTTCCTTGAATTTGCACATAAAATGTCCAAAATTAGGAATTTCTACATTGACTAGAGCAGTTGTGATGCACTTGCTATTTTGGACGTGAACTAGATAGCAACTTTGGTGCAGCTACGCTACTATAGTATTTTCAAACTATCAATAGTGATTTCAGCAACTATAGTGTTTTCAGCTTTGCTTCCTTCCTTCCAAGCATTCTTTAATTCTCTTCAAATCATCTAATTTTCAATCAACCTATACACAAAACAAAACCACACATGAAGTCCAAATAAACTCTCAAGAACAAATCAAATATTAAGCTCAAAAGATAACTAATATAAGTGAATAAAATTTAATTATCAATTTCTCTGAATGTTTAAATGCATTAAAGGTAGACAAAAATATAAAGGAAATTGAAATTTCATATCTAACAAATGATTTTGCATAGATTCTAATCATCTAGGAATGTGAGTGGTCCATATTTAAATACAATAGTCCTTGATCATTGCATTAAAAATTGAAATGCTTGAAAATTATGAAATTACAAATTACTCACATACAAACAAGCATTGTATGATATACAATTTATGCACATGGATCTAAAACATCAAGATCTCTTCTATTTTTTATAGAATTTTGTCATGCCCCACCTTCTAAGGTGCAACCTTCCTTTTCATACTGTATTTCAGGTAAATTTGCCTGCTTTTAGGGTGGGGTACTCAAGTTTCATTTTTGGAACTCAACTATTTTTTTAAAAAAAATGACAGAGTATCCCCTAAATTATTAGGGTTTAACCTACACTTTTATTCATTAAATCAAATAAAACATTAATATACATTCTAAAATATCCAACCACATATCCACAACCCAAAATCTGTATCACACCATAATGGTAATAACCTAACTTATTCCAAGATACATAATATGCCCATTTTTCTACTACTATGACATGCCACTCCACTACAATATACATTACAGATAATTTAATATAATTATATATCACTTGAGATCTTTGAATACAAATATGCAATGGAATATGAATTTCCAATACAAATTACTCTAAGATGGTCTTCAATATTGGCTCACCAATCCTAATCTCGGTTAGGAATCTTCATCTGGCCTGTCAACTAAAAAAATTAAACAAGAAGGCATGAGTCCGGGCAACCTAGTAAGTAAACAAATGTCATCAACAATAATTAATTTGGAATGAGCATGATTCATATCAAACAACTAAAATTCATCATTATAAACAATCACAACAAACATATGTTCATCAATTCATACCCAACAAAGAAGTCCATGTTATCCTCATCCAACCAATCAATCAAGATCATATTGAACCAATCTTCAAATTTAGCACACAACAAAGGGATATTCTTTATCCCTCACATTAGACATCTAAGTTGAATCAAACATCAATTATTCCAATCCAAGGGATACCCATTATCCCTAACAACTAAATGTCATCAATCCTAAACAATTATGGGATATTCACTATCCCTAATCAATACATACATGCCTAAATTCATACAAATGGGCTAATCCCCATACATTCAACAAAACATGCCCAGATGTCAAACAAAAGGGATATACATTATCCCTAACCATCCAATGAAAGCAAATGCCTGCTTATATTAGTGTAGAATCATAGCACTACACCAAAAAAATTCTTTAATATCTTTGATTACAAATCCAAGTTCAATTGGCCCTACATATATCATAGATGTCATAAATTCAAGCCCACTTTGCTTCTTATTTAAGCAATTCATTAAACATATAATATACATCAATTTAAGCCCAAAATTCCATCATTTCCTAAAACCCTTAAATCAGAAATCTGAGATTTGGTTGGGAAATTGAGTTTACCTTCGCTTACAAGCATACCTATCCTCTCTAAGTGAATGACCAAGCTCCCAACTCTATATGGCTCCTTTCATTTGGTGAAAATTTGACATTTCTTCCATTTTCTTCCATTTTCCAAGGTCCAATGAGTGAAAATTTGGTTTAAAAGAATGATCCCAAGTTTATTAATTAGGTAAGATGATTTCCTAGCTTAAATGGCTAGAAATTAAGGATAATGGGGCTAGGGCAAAAGGGAAGAAAGAATGGAATGGACCAAAGAAGAAATGGGACAAAAAAATGGCCAAAAAAGTTATCACCTCACATAAAACAGTGACTCACACCGTGGCATGGAAAAATCTGCCCGAAAATCCCTTTTTTAAGAGGCTTGCCACAACAAGCTCTTTTTATCCAACACAGTGATGGTATTTGGAGCATAACTTTTGCATATGATGCTTAAATAATCTAATCTTTGAGTCATTGAAAACTTCAATTCAAGGACAACAACTATTATGTTAGCAAATTTTTCCAAATAATCATCCAAATATGTCAAAATTTTCAATAAATTTGACCATCTCATTCATCTCGTTATTTTTCAATAAATGGAATAGTTTTAGTGTTTTAGTCATAACTTCCTCATATGACATCAGAATTGAGTGTTTTTATCTGTTGGATAAATAAATATCATAATCTACAACTTTCATGTTGAATACTTTTCAAATGAATCCATTCTCTATGTCAAAAAAATCAATCACAATGAACTTTTTTTCAAATTCAGCATTTTTATAATACACACTTGTGCCCCTTTAGTTTTCTTCCAAATTTTCTACTTTTCCCTCATCTATCATCACTAAACTTTTAATCATTTCATTTTTCATTAGTTTCATACATAATCATCCTCAAATACTCATTTAAGAAATTAATTCTCGCCCCAAATCCAAATAATAACTTGTCTATTGCAATAATCTATTCAATTTTCCAATTTGCACTTAAACAAAATCATCAATAGCCCCATTTCACATAAAATACTTTAAACATCATAACTTTTACCTTCAACATATTGTATACATTACATGGGACATGTTCATACTATCTTACACCTCATTTGAGATCAATTGCCAAAAATCACCTATTTAGTTCTTTTTAACCAACATTTTCTACTATAAATGACTCCATATGTCATTTTCATTCCAAGTTGCATCCAATACTCAAACTGATACTTCACACACATTACAATACATATGATAACTAGTTTAGATCTTTTTTATGGCTCAAATATATGCTTTTGCTCAAATTCACCTATTGAGTTCTTTTCACATAACTTTCTACTTAATAGTTAAAAATTTTAAAATTATCTCAAAATTTTGATTCAATATCTCATATACATCATAATATACATAATAATCATGCTACATTAGTCATTCAAGTCATATACATGACTTTACTCAAAATCAATACTTGGGTCAATTTCACTCAAAACTACTAATAAAGCCATTCTCTTTGTTCAATTCAGTTTTCCATAACAAATTTCATTATAAAATACCATGTATCACCTCAATTCCTCATTTTATTGAAATGCAAAAAATTTCCACCAAATTTCAACACCACAGGTGTTATAGACTCCCCTACTTACAAAAAGTTTCATCCTCAAATTTCCAAGTACTATTTGATTCTTGTTATTTCCTTAAGTTTGCTAATCAATATACACAAATGTATCTTGGTAACATTCATATTCCATTGCTCATAACTTATATCAGATTTTAATTAAAACTTTCATCATATGGGATTCACAATGACAATGCTACTATAATATTCACATATGATCATTTATAATGCCCATTTACGTATCCATGGGTAACCATATTTATAGAATCCATTAAATGACACTCAACGTTCATAGCCATATTTATAGAATCAATTAAATGACACTCAACGTTCAAAACTCACAATTCATTATATCACAATCATTTTACAAAATTCCATCATGTTACCCAAATAAATCATTCAATTACTATAGTGATAGTAATTCACATAGGCTTACCAATCATTTGAGTTCCTCGAAGACATGAATCATATAATGTAAGCTCATAACATAATTCACTATGAGTTTTATGGGGAGTTATACAACTTCATTTTTAAATTTGTGAATTAAAACAATTCAATGTAGTCAAAAAGCCTCATTTAAATCCATATACAAATATACATGATGCAGCCTTCCCAATCATAACATCAACCACTCATTTAAGATTGCTTATATGTTTTACAATTCAAGTTCATATATATAAACAAATGGGATAGACATTGTTCCTATTCACCACTTTGTTTAATTGAATTATTCACAAGCAAAATTATTCAACAACTCATGAAGATATCGTTCTTTATAATTGTCAATTATATCCATAGAATTTAACAAACCACCCTTAAAATTCCTAACATAATATCTAGAAATCAGAACATAACATATTACCTTCGCTAACATTGACCAATTATTCAATACCAATAGTCAATTACTCTACTCATGTTTGAATCATTTACTTCTCTCTCATTCATTACATCTTGTTGATTGCTAGTCAATACATTGCTCAGGGGCTACAAACATAGTGGACATAGCCACAATCCAAGTGGACTTAACCATGAACCAAAGTGGACATAGCCATGAACCAAAAGGGCTTGATGGGCTTACAATTTCGGTGTGATCTGGTCCATCCATACAATCCCAGCTACAAATGTTACCAAATCCATAACAACATGATCAATGTCATCTATGATATTTAGCCATCACTACAACAAAGGAACTGCAAGTTCTCCATTGACACCTACTAAATAAGCACAGAAGTCCCACATAATAGGCTAATTAGGCCTCTTCGCTATTTAAGGCGACATCAAGCAAACAAAGCCCTGTCAAGGGTGGGATCCCAAATAATCTAAGTAGTCACCCTAGCAAGCATCCAAACCTCAAATACATATCAATCGTGTACTAAGAGGCATCCAAATCTAAGCATGTACCTTAGCCATGCATCTAAGCCTTAGTTAAATAGTCAAATATTCAAACCTTAATTGAATAATCAATGTTTAAATCTCAATCAACTAATCAATATCCAAACCTCAATCAATCAACCATGCCCAATTTCATACCAATGGTACTATAACAAACTACTAATCCCAAATATGTATAATTCATATCATGATAAGCATCTAAATCAACATTCATATAAATGATATCGATATCCAAATTTCAAGCTTCACTTATAATTCATGAAACATCTTCAATCTCAGAATGCCTCAAATTCTTAATCCAACTACTTAACTCAAACATCAAATTAGTTAACTCCCATTCATAATAAATTAAAGCCAAAATATATTAACCAAAATAGTTGAAGCTCATAATAATATCTGATATCAACTATATAAAGGAATACACAATTTTGTTAATTGCATTATCAATCAATATAATTTAATCCACTATAATGAAACTAAATGTCAATTAACACACAATCATGGCACACAGGCCAATTTTTTCAAATCCCATGCTTAGAAGCAAAGGTATTCAAATATACTTAAGCATACCCATTTTGACCAAAGGAATCCCATGATTTTATTATAAAGCACTTAAGTAAAGTGAAATTGAATCTAATTTCCAATACTATTCACAAAACTTCATGATTTCATTGGTCTAATTCAAATACATTGCAAGACAATAGCCTTTATGCCGTCAAATATACCACCACGCTTCCCTATGCTACTCTGAGTATAATAAATATTTGTTATCAGTATAATTACTCATTTCAATTTCTCCTCGCCTCACAATATATCTATAATCATTTCATACTTCATCATCCATAAGTTACAAATTTGCTATCACAGCACTATCATTTTCCTCTTATCTCAATAGCATTCATGCAATATCCTTCAAATGCATATTCATATCAATTCATCACTACTATATCAATTCACAACTATTATTTACATGCCCTTCATTTCTTACTTACACCTTCCTATTATCCTTAAACTATTACTCTTCCATATTACTATGGCATGTCATTTTCTGTCACTTCCTTATACTCTATCTGTCACATCCTTATACCCCATTGCCATCATGATTTTGAATTTTGGTGCTCCCACACAGACGAGCTGGACTTATCACATAAATAAGTCCTAGGCTCAGATGCCATTCTATCACACAACATGTTTTGAGGCACAACCTTCCTTTCTGCATTGAATTTCACCTAAATTTGCCCACGTTTAGGGTAGGGAACTCGAGTCCCATTTTAGGAACTTGACTATTTTCTTCAGAAAAAGGACAAAGTATCCCCTAAATTATTAAGGTTTCACCTATACAATTATTCACTAAATCAAATAAAACACTAATATACATTCTAAAATATCCAACCGCATACCCATAGCCAAGAATCTGTATCATACCATGATGGCAATAACCTAACTTATTCCAAGATACAAAATATCACATGCCACTCCATTACAATATACATCATGGACAATTTAGTATAATTATACATCACTTGAGATCTTTGAATACAAATATATGATGACATATGAATTTCCAATACAAATTACCCTATTATAATATGAAGGTCTTCAATATTGGCTCACCAATCCCAATCTCGATTAGGAATCTTCATCTAGCTTGTCAACTAAAAAAATTAGACAAGAAGGCATAAGTCTGAGCAACCCAGTAAGTAGACAAATGTCATCAACAATAATTAATTCACAATGAGCATGATTCATATCAAACAACTAATATTCATCATTATAAACAATCACAACAAACATATGTTCATCAATTCATACCCAACAAAGAAGTCTATGTTATCCTCATCCGACCAGTCAATCAAGCTCATATTGAACCAATCACTAAATTTAGCATACAACAAAAGGATATTCTTTATCCCTCACATTAGACATCTAAGTTGAATCAAACATCAATTATTCCAATCCAAGGGATACCC
>JAYJMB010003535.1:0-13965 GCA_036873735.1 Pouteria campechiana
GGGATGTCGACTATCAAGAAATCCAGGTGGGTTGTTACTTTTTCAGGGTCATCTCCCATCATAAATGGGAGGTTGATGATTCCTTTTGGAAAGACACCTTCTCCTGTGAAGCCGCTTAATCCCCCTACATAAGGTTGTAGCTTTTCCTTTGAAATCTTCATTTTTTCATAGCAATGGTAGAAAAGGATGTTTGCCGAGGATCCACTGTCAACCATAATTCTCTTTACTTGGTAGTTCTGGATGACGGCCGATATAACCACCACATTATTCAGGGGGTCTTCTCCATTCGGATTATCTTCTTGTGAGAAGATGATTGGAAAGTCTTCTTCTTCTCTTTTTCTTTTGGGGCTACTTTCCACTGTGTTTATTAGAGTAGGGGGATGGTTTACTGGGCCACCGGATATCACATTAATGGTTCCTGCCGTGGGTTCATTATCTTCTGTTGCAAGGTCTTTCTCTCTCTCTCTCTCTCTCTCTCTCTCTCTCTCTTCTCGCCCCCTACTCTTTTGATGCTTATCCTCCGCCTTTCTGGGATCATCGGCCACATATTGTAGTAACTTTCCTCTTTTGATGAGCTTTTCGATTTCTTCTTTTAGAATGCGACATTCATCAGTGTCGTGGCCAATGTCTTTGTGGAAAAGGCAATATTTGTTTCGATCTAGATGGCTTCTTCTTTTTATCTTTGATGGAGAGGGGACCTGATATCCCTTTCTCTAGATTTCATGGAGGACGTGGGTGGCGGAGCAGTTAAGAGTGTGCCTAGGAGTATCTCTGTTTGTTGCTATTGTTTTAGATTTCTCGGATCCGTGAGCAGAAGATACTTGCCTGGATCCGAGTTGACGTCGACTGTGGCTTCTTTCCCGCAATGAAGGGGGGATTGCGACCGGCTCCTTTGTCTTTTAACGTCCTCCTCTCTGGTGCTTTCATCTGCGTCGATGTGTCGATTCAGCATCTCCAAGAGCTCCGAGTAGTCTCTTGGGGGCCATAGTTGCAGCTGGTATCTGACCTTCGCGTCTGCAATTCTACTTTAGAGTGCTGCTGTCGCGATGTTGTGGTCTAGCTTTTCCATATCTAATGTATACCGATTAAATCTACTCACGTATTCATGGAGAATCTCGTTCTCCCTTTGCTTTACCATCATCAATGACTTCACCATTCTTTTCTGCCTCCGTTGAGCTATAAAGCACTTCTGGAAGTGCTCTTCTAGATCATTGAAGGATTTGATGGATTTTGGTGTTAGAGTTTGATACCAAGATAGGGCTGCTCCTTTGAGTGTCGGCAGAAATGCGCGACATTTAATGGCGTCGGAGACCCCTATGAGGGTCATTTGACCATCATATCTGGCGAGGTGATCATCGGGGTCGGTGGTGCCGTCATAACCTTCCAGGGATAGCATTCAGAATCCTTTGGGAATTGGCTGCTCTAGGATTTCTGGGCAGAAAGGGAAACGTTTTGCCGATGCTTGCTTCTCTGGCCATCCTTGGATGTTTTGTCCTTCTAGTTTAGTGGCATTATCTTCTGGGAGTTTTCTTATCCAGGGGTGCAAAGATGCTTCTCTTTCCTGGCCATAGTCAACTTGCCTCTGGATCGGCTCCAAGATGGTAGGGACGGTATTTACTGGGTTGTTGGCTAGGATGCCTATGGCCGGTGTGTTTTCTACGTTTACCGGATATGGTACCCACACATCAGGTAGTAATGTTCCTAATGCGGGGTCAGTGACATAGACACCGGCTCTGTAGGGGTCTCTGGATCCGTTTGTGGGATCTTTCTGACGTTGGGGATGAGGCGGTGGTGGAAGAGCTTCCACGGCAGGGGATCCTCATAGATTATTCCCTTGTTGCCGCATAAATTGCTGCATCATCTGCTGCATCATCTCAAACATCATGTGTTGTATCGCCTGTTGGTTTATCGGGCCGGGTTGAGTCGGCAAGTTTTTCGGCTGTAACACTGTGTTGTTCAGGTTCGACGTAGACTGCGTGTTGTCGATGACCGCAGGGAGAGAGGGAGCATTGTTTGTGTTTATAATGTCATCTGACATCTTTTCAAACTTTTTGAAACGCTTCCCACAGACGGCGCCAATGTTTAGGTTATTCCCCAATGGAATGCTGATGCAGCTTTCGAGATCTTCCCTCCTTGATTTCTGCAAGACTAGAATACTGATCAGAGGACGTCGGGGGTGTTCCCAGCGTGAACACTCCGGCGCTTAAGTTAGTATACGGGATTTTTGGAGGGAGAAAGGAATAGGAATGAGTGATCTGCCTCAGAGATGCATACCTGGTTCATATTTATAGATGAGCGGGGTGAGCAGTCGGGAGTCTTACAAGTTTGTATGCAGGGTGAGCTAAGAAGTTTACTTAGGAGAGGGATCTATGGGGATGCATATCCTGACTTCAGATTTTGCAGGATTCGAAGAGATCCCTAAAAAGGATAGCAGTCCGACGTGGCGAGTTGCCAGTTCGACACTAATATGTGTTAGAGTTCCCTAACAGTTATCCATAAGATACAACTAGATCATACTTGTTGTCAGATCCCTCATATCTTGCCAAGCATCATTAGTTAATTTCTTTAGTTTCTTCGACTTCTTCTTGAGAGCCTTCACTGTCCCCTCACAAGTCAATGTATTTTTCATCTGTTACTACTACAAAGTGAAATCATTTTGCTCATTGAAAGATTCAATGGCAAATGTCACCTTCAGATTAGTTAGCATTATTGTCTAAACTAAAGTACTTTGTATTGTTGTCTTGTTTGAACTATCAGCCATTCCTCAGCGTCAAATATAATGATATGAATAAAGTACCTAAACACAAGAATAATTTGTCTAATATGAATAGTTCACATGATTAACGACATCCCTAAACCTAAAAAACAACACTTGAATCACCAATATACAATCTCTAAATCACAAGAGATGGACTCACAAAATTCTAATTATTTTTTTTTGCTCGTTGTGGCACACCACTATCTCTGTATATCACCTTCCAATGCATGAAACAATGCCCTACTATCTTTATGGCTTCCCTGACTCACTGCCACTGATCGACCGTTCGTTAGATGACCTGCTTTGACCAAAATAATGCTAACAATGGTTCGACTCTGGTGAACTCTTTGCTACACCGGATCTCAAATTTATTCATCAAAAAATAAGAAAAAAACCCATTGTCGTTGCTGTCTTCTTCCTTGCTGCCAATGATACAACTACTACTTACTCTTCTGATGAGCCACTGCTTGCTCTTTCGACAAAAAACCTTTGCTTTGATTTCACCAACAACACAACAAATGTTGTTGTCCTATTTCTCGATGAAAAACCAACGAAGTGTCCCACTCATGCCTTTGCCCATGATGAAAAATTAGACTTGTCATCGCCTCTTATATTTGGTTTACCAAGATGTGCTAACACCATCGAATATCTGCAGCCTCTTGTTGTCATCAGCAATACATTGTCCAATGTAGATCCACTTCGACGCTAGCTCACCAGCATGATCTCAGTACCAATTCGTTGTCCAATAAAAGCCCAATGGATTTTCCCTTCTGATCAACCCACCTTATTGTCGTCCATCTCCTTCTCAAGATCATCCATAAGATTATAATGCCCTGAAATCCCTTAAACCTGACTTTAATACCACTGATTAGGTTGATAATACACAAGTAAAAAATCAATTATATACAAAGAATAAACAACAATTAACGTGGTTCTGCTTTGCAACTTACTCCATCAGAGAAAAGAGTAATTCACTATTATAAAGAAACAATTATACCTTCTCTCTTAGAGACAACAAACTACCTCTCTCCCTCTCTCACCTCTATGTGTCTCTATTTGTTAAACCCTAGAGAACATTAATATATAATTGATTGGGTTATCCCCAAATAGAATGCTGACGTGGCTCTTGAGAAGATCCCGCTTAGAATCTTACAAGACTAGAACAAAGGTCAGAGGAGGTTGGGGATGTTCCCGGCGTGAACACTCCGACGCTTAAGTTAGTGAACAAGACTTTTTTAGAGAGGATGAGATAGTAGTAAGAGCTTGTGTCCTAGAGGTATATACCTGAGTTTATTTATAATTGAGCATATGTGTGTTGCCGAGATGTGTATATAACTTACACACGAGAGTCATTCCAAGGGGACTCTAAGAGGATGCATATCCATAGTCTTGTGATTTCAAGACTACGTAGGAGTGATGAAGTAGGCATTCTACTTGTACTAGCACCTTACGTGACTTGATGCGACCTAGATAATTGGGTACTTGTATTAGAGTTCCCTAACAATAGTCTCCCCCCCCCCAAGGAGACGTTGGTGGAACCTATCTTCTTAGTTGTTTTATCTTCAGTGCATGCTCTTTCATGGGTGACACTTTGACACGGTTCCATTCCAATAACCACATGCGTTCTTGCATTGCTTACTTGTCTCGCAACCAGTTTCGTAGATTAGAATACTCTGGCAAACATCTTGCAACTGGTTTTATAGATTTAGACTAGCAGATGTCTTGCAACCAGAACACTGGCGGATGTCTTGCAACAGATTCTACAAATTTATAACACTGTAGTGGATCCATGTACCTTTGTCACGGGTGCTTTTTTGCAGGCTTTTTTTTCTTTTGAATTCTATCAATGATTATTTTATAGTGCTTTATTCATATAAGTACAACTCTTCAATACTCCTATTCGCCCATGTGTACTTGGTTTAAATGCGATGGGATGGAAAAATGGTCAGTTTTTAATTTTTATGAAGTTCTAGGCTGGTACTTCTCTAGTTTTCCCAAAACCCCAAACGATTTCATGGGGAGGCATCTTTAAGGCACCGCTATGGAGATGGAAAATCATTTCCTCGCTTTTCATCCTCTTCCGGGTTACTTCCTCTTCTTCTCTAGTAGCACCTTTTCCTTAGGTTTTTTTCTTGTACTCTCAATTTCTCTTCCTTATCCAAATGACTATTGAGAAATCTCATCTGCGCCTTTCTGATAACATTGTGGAAGCATTTCGATTCTACCCGTTACCTATAGGGATGAGTTGGGTGTTTCTAAAGTCATCTGGTATTCCTTGGCATCCCAAGGAAGGTCTCCTCCTTGTTTCCCTAAATTCTCTTATGGTGGGGTTTCGTTTAGATTAGAGTCATTCCATTTTTTCCCTTCTTCATGGTTACAATATTTTTCTAGGATAATTGGTACCAAATAGTTGGTGTTATGTTGTGTCTCATTGTAGCTGGGTCCACAATCTTAGGGAGATCTTCATTTTCATCTTTCCTATATTTTCTACCATTTTTGACTTAAGCAAGGCTCCCCATTCATCTTATTAATTTTATCTTATTCCCCCCCCCACTGGCAGAAGCTTTCATGAGAAATGTAGACCTAAACAATGACTAAAAAAGCCATTGGACTTGGGTTAAGGTCGCGAGGGACTTTTCTTTTCCAGCGATTTGGACGACTAGTCCAATTCATTCTTCAATTGTCCTCTCCCTTTTAGAGCAATAAAACTTTTGTGTCTTTAGGTATAGGTTGATGACTATAGGCTTGTTATTAGTGGATATTGTTACCTTTGCAGACCATTGTCACTAAGCAGACTTTCAGTATGGCTTTCTTGGTCAGGAGGTCATCATTCCTAATCCTATTCCTCTTTTGTCTTCTCTATCTTCTCTATTTCTAGAACTGAGCTCTATTATAGAGCAAGAATATGATCTTATTTCTTGGGTTCGTTCTAGTGGTTCCCAGCGGGCGAGCCCTTTCTGCTAGAGGGCGGGTTCGTTTGCGAGGTGGAGGATCAAGGCTATCATGAGGAAACAGAAACCCAATGCTTCCTCCAGTTCTCCATCTTCTTCTCCTTCCTCTAGATCCCTTAGAGAGAGGTCAGCGGATTCGCTTCCTCAACTAAAGTTGGTTAATATAACATGCTCCACTAGCATGGCTCCTTTTAAAATTTCTTCAGGAGGAAGCCCCTCGCATTCTTCCCCAATCTCTTCTTTCAACGGGTCTGATCATCCTGGTGGAGAGGATCAACCTTCATCTTCTCATCTAGGGTTGACTTTTGAGGAGTGTTTGCACTCTGGGGGGATTTAGATGAACTTCTCGGAGGAGTGACACATCCTCCCTCTGCACATTCTTCTTCAGTTATTGCCTCTTCTTCAATTGTAGTTCTGTTTTCCACTGGTCCTACTCTGGTGAATGTGCCTTGTGAGCCTTCTTCTTTTGCTAGTCTTGTGTCTGCCTTTATGACTATGTCCTTGTCACTTTCTATGTCTCATGCTCCTTTCATTCATACTTTCCTCCACGGATCTATCCCGGTAGAGGGTGCTCTTCTAGAGGCAGTTTTAGGTGAGATGTGAGAGATTCAGGGGAGGCTGGCTGTCACATCTTCGTAGGAGACTGTGGTAGTTGTTTAGGCGCCTTCTACTACTACTGTCTCTCGTCCCTCTACCAATTTTACAGGTGAGCCTCTTCTCTCCCTCACTCCTTAAATATATTTTTGATGAGAATGTGCTAACTTTTGCTTTTCAACCTTATTGTAGGTTTGTTTTCTTCAATTGGTTTTCTCATGCCCTGAAGCATCCATACTCTAGCCCTAGCTTAGGTCCTTCTGCCAATGTCATCGTGGTAAAAGCTTCAAGTTCAAGTGGACCAACATTTGCCCTTGTTTTCGTGCCTTCGAGTGGAGTTTCTGCCTCTGTCAATTTGGGCTCTTCTCGACCCTCAACTCCTTCTAGCTCTGTTCACAAGGAGGCAAACCCTATTACTTTCCTCTTGGAGCATTCGGACAGGATGGTGGTTTTTATTGCCAAGCTTTCTTATCTTGCAGAGCTCTCCAGGGCCTTCGAGATGCCTTGGGATAACTTAGTAGTGGAATTTGCCTTGGATGTTGTACGAGGTGCAATCACGAGGAAAAATTTTATCGATCATATGAGGAACTTCGTGTTGCAACTTGTTGGTGTTCGGGAATAGTTGCGCATTGATTCAGAATGTCTAGAGGAGGTGGGGGAAGAGCTAGATTGGTGGTGGAGAAGGTTTTCCTCTCCAGTTGTTCGAGATGGGCAAGACCATGAGCTTACTGAATTCGCTGCTTTAAAAGCAAAGTTGGAAGAGGAGTAAAACTGCTTTCGAGGGCCAAAAGAGAGTGCTTCAACTCTCAGGGCCAAAGAGGATGATTTAGTTACGGAGCGAGATGATAAGCTCATAATTTATCATATTTTAATACTTAAATTTACATATTTTGGATCCTCAAATAATATGATTTCATTGATTTATATCTACATTAAATCAAATATTACACTAAATGAATTTAATTTGTGTTTCAGGTAAATTATTGGAATTTAGGTCAATTTGGGAGAAAATATGCTATTTATAACAAAGAAATCTTCATGAGGACATGTACCATTATGGGAGCATCAATCCTAGCCATTAATTAAGCATTAATCATGATAGTAAAGTGGGATTATGTAGCTGATTATGAAATGGACAGCTAGTAGATAGATTGCTAGATGCATGATTAAGATCAATTGCTTAAAGATGAAGTCATTACTTTAATTGCAATTCAATTAGAACTTTCACACATTATTTTCAAAGTATTTTTGAAAGTTTTAATATGAATTTTATGCAAAATCTGATGGTGGGACATTTGTGCAACAATTCAATTGAAGGAATTTTATGTTGGTCCCAAAGATTAGGCAAAAACCCAAGATGGGAGGGGTGAATTGCATACTTAAAAAAATTGCTTAACCCCTTTAGGATTAATTATCTCTTTAGCAATCAATCACTCAATCAACTAATGCATAAACAAACAAGATAGAAATTTTTTTTATAGTAGTTCAAGTAAACACTCTACTTTACTCTTTTAAGAATACTTTCCTCTTAGTATCTTAGGTTTCACTATTCACAATAGTAGAAATACAATAGTACTCTTAGCACTCTTTTAGATTCTAGCTCTAGGGAGCATAAACACAGCGTTCCCAGTATTCCTCTAGATTCTAACTCTAGAAGGTGTAAATAAATAGCTCTTGTCTGCACTCAGATAGTCACAGCTCTTCTTGAGTGAGTTTCAACTACTAATTTAGGAAATTTACAATGAATGAATATTAGAAGTTGAAGCATAGGTATTTCTCAATAAGCACAGGGGAAGGTTTCTGAAGTTCGAATGCAGAAGTAAATGATCTTCTCAAAAGATGGTTGGAGCCTTCAAAGAAGCTTGAGAAAGGTTTGAATGCAAGGTTCTTGACTCTTGAAAGATAGTAAAAGGTTTTGGCTTAGATAAGTAAATAATCTCAAGAGGATTTTGAATAGCTTCTTTGATACTTAGTTACTTTTTCCTACTCTAATGATGCTTCCATTATAGTTGCTTTGAATTCCAGCCGTTGGTCGTAGGTGAACTCCATTAATGATAGAAGACCATTCTGATTAGCACTTTTGAATTTTTTGAATTCTGCTTAATCATCGTCTACTGAAATGCTTGCAGTACTGACCTTGGAGAAGATGATTTTAAGATTCTTAATAACCTTTGGTCGAGATATTACTGTAATGGCTAATTCTTTCATTGATATGAAAAGGACGTTATTAATGCTAAATGGAGACCAATATTTTGATTTGCCTGTCGTTCATCTTTTATTTATGACAGACGAAGTGTTTGTCTAGTTGTTCATTAGACAAAGTTCCTTCATCTTCTAGTTTGTCCTTCATAAGTAGCAGACATATCGTGGAGATATTGTTTTATCACACCATCTGTTGAGTTGTTTGTTGTAAGTAATAGACAAATTGTAGACAAATTATCCTTCCAGTGCTTTGTGGATTGTCTGTTGAACTATAGAAGCACGGACGACTTTTTTTCTCAGCACTTCGTTTGTTGAGTTGTCTGTTGTAAGTAACAGATGGACTATTGGAGCATAGACAGATTTTCTTCATTACTTCATCTAATGGGTTATCTGCTATAAGTAACAGGCTAATCATTAAGGCATAGATGAATTTTCTTCACCGCTTCATTTGTTAGGTTGTCTATTATAAATAGTAGATGAGCTTAGTTGTACAGAAAAATGTCATTGCTCCAATAGATGAACTTCTTTGATCTACCAGACAACCTCCACTTCACCGCCTTATCTGTTTATAACAGATGATCATTGACTCAGGTATGATAAATGAAATTTATTATTTTGCATATTGTTTTGCATTCATTAAACACAATCTCCACTTTGACAAATGAATGGAAGCTTGGTTGGTTCCTTTTCATTTGAGCTTTGTTTATAGCGTTACTTTGTCTTTTGCTTCTGCATTACTCCATGTCTTTTCGGTCAGACAATTGACATTTTGGAATATCTTCTCTGTGTTCACTTGTCCATGAGATTTACAACTTGATTCTACATACTAAAAACTTGGAAACAACCATTAGTATATGATCTTTAATCAAGTTTTATTTTTCATCAAAGCCATAAATTTATTCTAACATTTTGCTTCACTCGTAAGAAAAATTATAATATTTTGGTAGAAGTTCAAGTAATATTTTGGTATAGATATAGGATGATTTGGAAAATATTTTAAGCATAAAAGTTATAGCCCTTAAAATTTTCTGACTAAAAAATCAAGAATCACATGATTCGGAGTTAGTATGAGGAAGTTATGGCCGAAATAATATAGCTTTCTCCAGAGATTTTCTGAACACGATGTGCATTAATAGGTGTTACTTTAAGAAAGTTTTTGGCACATATGAAGGATGATTTAGAGAAAGTGTTCAACATGAAAGATGTATATCTTAAATTTATAATTCCAATAAATTAATAATCATGTGATTTTGTATATCATAGGAGAAATTAATAATGAAAATACTAAAACTGCTCATAATGGACAAACTTAATGTGAGAAAACATGATATTTTTAGCAATTGCGTATTTTATTATGCAAACTAACTTGAGAAATTTATATGGAGGTGCAAGGGAACCCTAAACTGGGTTATATAAAGAATGTTTAATAGAGAAACAAGATATTTTGGAGAGAAGAAATACATCTTTGGAGGAGGATTCTATAAGGGAGCAAGAGGGAGATTTCAAGTTCTGCAACATGAATATTTTGAATATTATTTTTCTTACTTTTTGCATGAACTAAATTTCTTTCTCTAGGGCAATGATGTAACCCTCCTTGATATTCTTTGTTAAACAAGGATTATTGGTTGATTAATTCAATTTTATTTTATTTCATTCATTGTGATTGTTATAATTATCTAATTTGTTTAATTACTTGATCACCAATTCTATGAATTAGATTGATTATCTGAGAAAATATGGTTAAGGTAGACGTCATATGATAAATCATAGTTTAGAAGCTCTCTTGAATGAATAAGTAGATCGTTAATGTCGACACCATATGCTAAACTATTCTACTCAATTCATTAAGTTCCTCAGAACTTTATGAGTTTTCAATCTCAATTACACTATACGCCAAAGGTAATTGAAATGGGAGAAAAATACTTAATTTAAACTCAGATGCCTAATGGAAATAATCATATATTAGATGGAACGAACCCAAGATAATGAATTGAAACCAAAATCCCAATAATAGAGGATATCATTGAGTGGTGAAATCGGATCCCTACACTCTTGTGACTTGTGAATCTCTTTTGTATTACTCACTGCCATTGTTTTCTATTATTTCACCTTACGATTTGATTTGTTTTAGTCTTTATTGCATCTTTAGATTTAGAATAGTTTAGTTAGTAACTAAGTATAATTGAATTAGTTTGAACAGTTTTTTGTAGAATCGATCCTTGCTTTACATACTATACTACTATACTTGTGCACTTGTGAGGAATTATAATTTGACTATCATGAAATTTAACTGAGGTGTTTTGGAGGAAGGTGGAGGAGGCTCTCGCTAAGGTGGAGGTTGACCATGATGGTGTCGTCGCTGCAGCAGATTCCAAGATAGAGCAGCTGGCTTGATTGGAGGTGGGGGCTGCTGGAGGGAGGAGGCATTGCAAGAGGTCAACCTGCTGAAGGATAAGGAAGCAGATTTTTAGCAGGAGGTTAAGGGAGCAACAAGCTGTGGAACTCTCTTGAGTCTGCTAATTGCGTCTAGAGCAGCTGGTTGCGGAGCCTAAGTATCAAGATGCATTACTCCAGCAGATGGTTGACTTCTTTATGCAAGCCTTTGATTCCTATAAAAAGAAGATTTTTAGAAAATTCTCTGAGATAGATCTAGGAGATATTCAACCAAACAGGGAAGATTTGTAATCATCCAATTTTTTTAAAGTGGAAATGTGTTTTCTTTGTGATCTGGTGCTCTAGGTATGTGAGAAAGACTTGGTGGTGTGAATCTTTTGATGGATCTGGTTGCTATTTGGTAGTTGATTTTGGGCTAATGCTTTTGCGGAACCAGCTTGTGTACTAACCCATTCTTTAATCTTGTGTTATTAGGATGGGGGTAGAATGTTGGTGGCCTCTGTTCAGGCACACCTTCTAGTCAGGGATAAAGTGGAACTGGAAACTCTAGGGCCTCTCTTAGACCTGCTCTTTTATTCCGTGAACAAAACTAGAATGTCGATGGCCTCTGTTCAGGCACACATTCCAGTTAGGCATATAGAGGGACCAAAAACTTGAGGGCATCTCTTAGACCCGCTCTTCGATTCTGCGAATGAAACCGAAATGCCAGTGGCCTTTGTTCAGGCACCCATTTCGGTCAGGCATATAGCGAGACTAGAAACTCCAGGGCCTCTCTTGGACCTACTATTTGGTTCTGCAAATGGAACCGGAATACTTGATGGCCTCTGTTCAGGCACCCCCCTTGGTTCGATATGACCAAACAAGTCTTCTTGATGGCCTTTATTCAGCTATGCCCTTCTAATTTTTATTAGAAAAAGCATTAGCAAAGTGAGTTAGTTTTAATAAAAAATTCTTTTAAATAACTCATGAGAATTCATTCATTGCTTTATTAAGCTAATTATATACTAATGTGAAAAGATAAAGGGGATTCTACTAATAATATATCCTCAAATGCTCGGCATTTCAAGTTCTTGCGATGCTCCTAACATTCAGTCTTTGCAGCCGGTAAGCACCGTTATCTAAGGCTTTGGCTATCTATATGGTCCCTACCAGTTCCAAGAAAGTTTACCTTTTGTGTGGGGAGGATTGCTAATGGACACTTTCCTCAAGACCAGATCTTATTCTTTAAGGCTCCTTGTCTTGACTTTTTTATCATAGTATTGCTTGACTTGGGCCTGTTATTGGGCCATTCTGTCTTGAAAATTGATCTTTATTTCCTCCAACAGGTCCAATTTTGTTTCTGGGGTTTGTTAACCTCTTCATTAAAATTTGTGGTCCAGGCAAAGGGGATTTTCAACTTTATGAGAATCATAGCTTTAGATCCGTAGATTAGCATGAAAGGCGACTCACTTATAGAGCTTGTCAGCATTGTTCTTAATGCCCAAAGTACTTTTGGGAGTTCCTAGTACCAGTTATCTCTGGAGCCTTCCATTTTTTTCCTCAGGCTGGTTATGATATTTTTGGTTCGTGACTTCTATAAGCCCATTTATCTACGGGTGTGCTATTGAGAAAAAGTTTTATTGAATCACATGGGAGATGCAGAACTCTTTGAAGGGTTTGCTCTCAAATTGGGTTCTGTTATCTATGATGAAGATCCTTGAGATTCCAAACCTGCACATTATGCTTCACATCATAAAAATTTTGGCTTGGTCTATGGAAATAGATCTGGTGGCTTTGTCTTCCGCCCATTTTGTGAAGTAATCTATAACCACGAATATGTACTTCTTCCTTCCTATGGTTGGCTGGGAAGGGCTTAGAATGTCCATTTTCCATTGGTAGAATAGCCATAGACTGTTGATTATTGAAAGCTCGGTTACTAGGAGTCGGGGAATGGAGGCATATATCTGACACTTGTCACATTTTTAGACATATTCTTTGCCTCTGCTGCCATCATGGGCTAATAGTATCATTGTTTTGCTATTTTGAATGCAAGAGTCTTCGCTCCTATGTGGTTTGAACATTCTCCCTTGTGCATCTTTTGAGGATTTGTTTTCCTTCTCCTTCGGTTACACATCATTAATACGCGTGTGAATGCCCTCTCTCCTATGTAGCTTGTTATCTAGATAGATAAATTTTATAGCAAAGCGTGCTAGCTTTTTAGCTTCTACTAGATCTATTAGCTTTTCTCCTTTCTTTAAGTATGCATGGATGAGATCCATCTAGGAGGGCTCCGTGCATTCTATTACCATTTGCTCGATCTTGGGAATGCTGGGAGCTGCGGGGTATTCTAGTAAGATTGTTCTCTATGGGAGAAAAGCTGATGTTATAGCTAATTTTGACAATCTGTCAGGTTGTTCATTTTCTTCTCTGGGAATTTGCATGATGTTGGTTTTGCAAATTCGTTCCAACATAGCTTTGGAGGTTGACAAGTACTATAACATTAGTAGCTCCTTGACCTCGTATTCCCTTGACAGTTGCTTTACTACTAGTTGAGAGTGGCTATATATGATCAAGTTGTGAATCTTGAGCTTTTGAGCAATCCTGAGGCTTACTAATAGAGCTTCATATTTGGCTTCGTTGTTAGTTGTGGGAAAACAAAACTATAATGCATATTCAAATACATGCCCTTTAGGACTCCGTAGAATAAGTTTGGCTCTGGCGCCATCTTAGCTTGACGAACCGTCCATGTGCAAGCTCCATTGAGGGAAGTTTTTGAGTAACGAATCTACTAAATTTGGGGGTGGCATGGGTGGTCCTTCTATTTATATTACTATTGATGTTGGGGACGGGTTTGTTTCAGATATAGATGTTGTTGGCTCTGGAATTGTTGTAGGAATTTTTATTCTGATTCATTTCGTCTGCCTTGCCAGTGCACTCGACTAGGAAGTCAGCTAGGATTTGCCCTTTTATAGCCACCTGATGAGAATGCAAAATGTCATATTTTATTTTGCTAATACTTCATCTTTTGCACCTATTTGATTCCTAAATATACTCATTATTCTCATATTTTGATTTAGGAGTCAATTG
>JAYJMB010003536.1:0-13964 GCA_036873735.1 Pouteria campechiana
ATTTTAAATTATCTTTAATATATTTTACCTTGTTTCAAAAAAATTTAAATAATCTTGGAATCTAAATTCATATAACAGCTTTTTTCGAAAAGAAGATATAACAATATTACAAAAATTAACTCATATAATCCCTTTTTGATTTTTTAAAATTCCAAGACAACTCTCATTATATTTCTAAAACCCTAACGTAGCCATTGAAAATTTCGTATTGACGAATCGGATTAGTGCTTTGGGGTGCTTAAAATGTATAATTTTAACTTATGTCAAGTAAATATATTATGCTAATTTTCAGTTAAATTTTACTTAACTGCAATCTAAAAATCTCTAGGATTTTAATCATAATATCATAGATAAACAATTATATATAGATTTACTTTAGCTTTTCTATAAACAATCTAAATAAGATATAGAACAAAGCTGTAAATCTATATATTTGCAAAATCGGGTTGAAATTCAAATTGACTCTCCAAGGCTTTCTTCATCCAATTCAACCTATTTCTAAATAGGGTTGAGCTGAAACTATCCTTTCAACCAAAATTATACGAGTTACGAGTTGGGACAATTAGATTTAGATTTAGATTTAACCCAAATCATGGTAAATTTTGAACATAATTTTAAGACGGATCCTAATTTGCTTTCTTAGTGATCTGGCGGCAAATAAAACCTGTGTGACCGTCTATTTGGATTCGCTGGACCATACGGGATTTGCGGGTCGGTTGCTGAAAACTCATTTTCTTAATTTACAGCATCCACCCCGAACATGAGCCTAACGCTTGAACAGCTCGATCTCTGGTCTGATTTTAATGACATTGATGTATATATCATATTTATATATTTAATATATAAACATATTATTTGTTTATATATAATATTTTATTTAAAGCTTACAATACATTTTGTCTACATGCAAGGTATTTATATATAAAACATATTATCTATATGTTTCATTTATATATTAAATATATAAATTAATGTCCGTATTAAATATGTTATGTAACATAAACATAAACACATATTCTTTATTTATTTAAATCTTGAATATTTTTTCCTACTCCATGTACACACCATGCAAATAGGAACTCTCTCTCATACACTTTTGTGAATTGTAAAATTAATGTGACCAATAAAATTTCATCCAAAGGTTGACGTGGCGTGTACATGGTAAATTTTGGATATTTATCTTGGATAGGTGGAATACATCGATTGTATGGTTTGGATTTAAATACGACAGTTTTCTTTCTAAAACATTTGTTAGCTGTTGCATTTCATCAAACGTATCTTGCAAGAGACCTCCACGCTGGAAGGTTGGCGCCCCCTTTTTTGTAAGTTTTTGTAAACAGCCACGATATTCATATTCCAAGAGTCTAGCAAAAGGGCTGGTTTTATTAATATAGTGGAAGGTCTTCTTGTCCATGCATACCGAAATGAAGGCTTTTCTTTTCAAATAATAGAATGCTAATCATCCTCCGTTATTAGAGTGTAGCAACTTAGCTTTTAAACACATTTTAAGGATATCCACACCGTCCAAAGATTACTTTTGGAGTATTATCATTCCTTCACTAGTTTAAATTGTTATCTTTTGAATAAAATCTGGCATCCCAAAAGATATTTTTGTCCAAAGAATCCAATGTTGATGTTGGAATTTACTTCAGGATTCTTTTTCATTCACCATGCATAGTTTTCTAAGGAATAACTTCGACAATGTTACAAACAGTGCACACACCAACAGCTATGAGTTGCGTTCAACTCACATTTGATCAGGTCAACATGTTCTTCGGTCGATCACCAAGGACATCCATCACAAGCTGATTTTGCAACACATCCAAACTTTATAAGAAACGCATGCGGGCCCAATTTAAAATATGGGCCATAAGCTAAGAAATCACAAATAACCCAAAAATCTATAATGAAGCTGTAAAGTACATTCTCCATGAGAGATGCTCCCTTCATTGTAATGTAAATAGAATGGCTACATGCTCTACTCGGTAATGTATCATCCTGGGAAAGAATGCCATGTATTACAATTATCTGATGAATGAACCCCAATGACAGCATGAAACATTGAGGAGACTCCACAGCAGCTAAACAAATGACTCTGAAATTATCTCAAAGGGAAAAATTACAACATCACACCGAATGACTGTTGCCCACTCAGTTTGGTAACTTGCTCTCCTGTGATAATACCCTCCCACGGGGTTGGTCTAAAACTACCATCATCAAAACTAGAGGATATGAAAGGAGCACCATTGCCCACCTACCACTCGACTGACAAGTTAGAAAGCCATTCGACCTGCAAGCCTGCTTTCAGATATCCTTCTGTCTATGGCTGCATCAATAGAGTTCATCTGATGCAAAAACACACACCAAATTGAAAATCAGAGAGTAGTACTGCAAAGCAGGACATATATGGTAAACAAATTAGACTGCAAGATTGATTTTCAATGCAAGAGATCAAACTTATCGGCTGAATGGAAGCTGCTGACCTGTGCCAAGTCTGACTGCATGGTGACGGAAAAAAGATAACAAGAAACGCTAAGAAATGGGCAAAAGCGTGTTGGCTGTTTACTCGTTCCACCCAAACCCCCAAAGCTCATTTACAAAGCATAATAGGGAGAATGAATATCAACGAAAATATTCAAATTTTCAATTAAGAATGATACATACATTTTTGCATGGCCCGAAGCGAGGTAGGAGAACCCTCAAGACAATTGCAGCACTTGTCAGATTTGTAATGCTAACATAAAGGATAACAAGAATACCTACTTGAATCTTTTGATGCCCACAAAATAGGTAAGATTGCTTGCAAAGCACAGAGGCTGAGAATTAAAGGGAGTATAACATGCCTCATCAACCAAACTGAATGAAAGTCATTGTATCTTTCAAAAGCCTGCAACAACATCTTACCCACAGCCACCTGGCATTTGTGAGGTGAAATAACCAATGCATCAAGTCGACCCAAAATAAAAATGAGGCTCAAAACTTTATCATCAAGGTCATGCATGCCTGTGAAAAAATAGATGGCTTTAAAGATTTGCCATGTGCAAGATCTAGGCATGCATGGTTCCTGGTCCCAGAATAAACATGTGCTTTTTGAACACAGAGACCAGAGTGGTGGGGCACACTTGATGTACCACCCAGATGTCAGGAGGTAAATGGGCATGGCTTGCTCATCAATAATTAAGACTAAAATGCCTAAGTAGATGAGAAAAGGGCCCTATGATCTTCCCTTTTATCTCGTAATGAAAAAGAACCTTAAATCAGGGTAGGCACATTGAACTTGATTCAAAAGGAAAAAGTAGGAAGAAAAATGATGAATGAATAAATAATTGAAGGCAAAGCAAAGACAAGCCTACCTATCCACTTGGATGGATGAGCAAACTTGAAAATTGCAAGAAAAGTGAGATAGTCACAACTTACCTGGCTGGTTTCATCATGCACCTGATACTTTGGTAAGGACATTCTTCTCTCCTCCTGCACACATTTTAAAGATATTAGACAAGTAGATATTCAGTAGTGATATGAAGTATTTTCAAATATTAACAGAAAAAATTATTCAACATGGAGGAGATGACTAACCATGGACATTGCTTCGTCATCCCAAACTAAATAGACTTCATTTGTCGCCGGTTGGGTTGCTGGGGCTTTGTTAGATATTGCAGGTGGTGGTCCAATGGAAGGACCACCAGTATTTGGACCGGAAGCATACACATGCGAGCTACTGAAGGGTATGCCACCTACAGAAAATCGACACAAATTGAATTCACAAAAATTGAAAAAGAACAGATCAATTAAAACATTCAGAGGTTTTAACTAATTTACATCACATTCGAATTTCAAGGCAATGAAAATAGAACAGACAGTTATCCCTGCTACAATACCAGAGGATACGAATTAACCTCTATTACTTATACAAAAAGGAAGAAAATTCGCCTATGTCTAGAAGCTAATGTCCACCTGTGCCAAAGTATTATAACAATTCCTACTGCAGATATATTTGCCCAAACAGGATCAATGAAAATCAACCTAAAATAAATGAAAGGAATATAAAATACGTATCAGAAGTCATTGTTTGTCTGAAAAAAATATAAACTAAAAAGAAAATTCTAAACCAAGAGTTTGACAGTGCCCATATATTTTTTCATACAATAAAGTGGTACACATTCCTGAGATCAAGCCTAAATATGCACAACATATCCAGAATGCCAAAATTTGGTCTTTGGATGAACAAAAACAAACACAGATGAACTGGCCTCTTGTGATGTTCAAAAATAACAGTACTCTAATCTTGAAAAAAATCAATAGAAAGGTAAAAACAAGTCTGAATCTAAGTCCAAAAGCTTGATCCTCGAATTCTAGTCACTCAACTTGATGCAAGGATCCAGTAAAAAAATAACTCACAGCCAATTATCATAGTGAATAAATATCATAGTTTCATTATTATTGGGTGAGACTGTCTTTGCTGGATCAGTCAAGTTGAAATAACATTCCTTAAAAACATATCAGGTTTTAAGTCCCAGGTCCAAACCTGGTCCATGGACCTAGTGTGAAGGTCCAAATCCAGTACAAAATTGGGTCATATATCTCACCCAAGCCATCTTTCCCTGTTTGTGGGAGCAAGGGGTGAAAAAGGCACCACATTAGTAAACTGATTAGCAATGGCACAGCAACACTAGAATGGTTTAGCACGTGTGCCGGCCATACTACTTGCATGAAAAGTGATTAATCATCCCTCACTGCCAAATGATTGAACAAAAATTACGTTAGCAAAGAAACACCTTCTTGGTAGGTATTTTTGCCCAAATCTAACTATTAGAAACATAGTGCATGACTGAACAACAGAAATAATGCTATTCTAACATGAGAAGAGAATTCACACCTTGTGCACTCGAAACAGGATAGCTACTTGCCACAGAAGCATTTGGAACAGAATTTGTGTCAGTCAAGCTCTTAAATTGTGTTGGAGAGGTAGATGGAAGAGTAGGTGGGACTGCAGAAAATGGTGAACTTTGAGCAGGTGAGCTATTATTAGTTGCAATGGGAAAAAGTGGCTGCGATACAGGGACTGGAGGTGTTGATGAGGGCAGTCCGGGTGGATTGACTGAAAACGATGGTTTAAGTGCAGGAGAAGTTGTGGTTGGTGCAGGTATATTCACATTCTGTATGGGAAACAAAGGCTGCTGCTGCAGCGACATTCCCATGCTAGCCACAGGAGCAGGAGGCACAGAAACAGGTGGCTGAGGTGGAAACCAAGGCTGAGGACGAGGAGGAATCTGCCAACCTGAAGCTTGAACCACTAATGCTGCAGAATTATAACTGAGCCAAAAGAACTATGTTAGTAAGAAACACTTGATTGTTTACTCAAAAGCAAAATAAGAAAAAAATTAGCCGTTAGCTTCCAAATGAATAAAATAAGCTGCCTAGGTTGATGCACAACAACAGCAAAACCAAATCATAATTTTATTATTGCTTGACCAGCTTTGGGCAAAATTTTTCTGCCACAAATTTTTGTCCAAGGTTTTCTGACTTCTTTAGTTGATTAAAAACATCCTTATCTCCCTTCTTATGGTAAACAGTCCTAGATGCATTTAGTGGCAATTCAGGTAAACAAGTATAACCACCAAAACGATTCAAGTAGTTTTTAAGTAGTTACATGCTTAGATTTGCAGCATTAACAATGATTAAAAAAGAAAAAGAATAAACATAAAAAAACATCTTAAGAATGAACATAAGACAGACCAAAACCACACCATTTCAGGCTAAATAGACGACTACAAAAACAATTGTGCAGGATAAGCCCCAAAGTTATAGCGCAAAACATCTTCTGCATTGAGGTGCCAAAGAAGCACTTTGGCAGGCCTCTTTTCTCAAGCAGGTGGTCAATACTTAACAGATTCAACCAATTCCTGCTCTGCCTTCTTTCTAAGGAAGCATCTAACCCTCTAGCATTTCACACACCCTTCTACATTAGACCCTGAGCCCTTGCAATAGCCAAGTCTGTTCTACACCATGATGAGTGCTGCACAGAGTTACACGAAGGATGATGCAAATCAACACTTTGCATCATTCAGATTGTCCACGAATGTCTTGGCTGGAGTGTGAGTACAAGCCACAACAAAGTATAAGGGGCACCAGGCTAGACGAAGACCATGCAACAGAGCACAAACAGTCCATTGTCAACAAAGCTGAGAAAGCATACATCTTGCCAAAGGCAAATAAAGGATGCAAAGGCATCCATACCAAGAAGAAGATGTAATTCCCTTAAATCTGTATATTCATTTATTGTCAACTCCTAGATAAGTATTGCTATGATGTGCATCCGTAACCAGAGAACAACTGGATTCCTTAAAGATCCCACCCCAAGTGTTAATCGGGAAGGTCAAAACCTTAAAAATGTCAATAGGAGTTTCATTTACAATTCCATCAAACTTCACATGGTTCAGCATATTGTTCTCTTTTCCAAAGTGAGCACTACTCTTGAGCATACAAACCCTCATCAATTGATACAAGTATGACAATCATTACATGAAACGTTTAACTCAGTCTTCAAAGTGCTCTGGGTTTAACCCTGCACATTTTATAGCTGGCCCTGCAATTGATTTAACAAAGAATGATCATATTAGCTGTACCTGTGAAGGTTCTTTCTGGATTCAACACTCGTTGCACCTCAAAACCTTATCCTAGGATCCCTGTACTTTTTTATACAGTGCAATATGAAGATAAAAAGATAAGTCAGTGATGTCAATGCACCAACTCATCCAAACAATCCAAGGCTAGGTCAAGCTCAGAATAATCATATGCACTTAAGTTGGGTGGAACTGTGGAAGTATTGGGCATATAACATTGGTCAGTTGGGCTGAAGAAAGTGACAAGTGAGCATGACCCAGGATAAAGAGGAACTCATAAAAATGTGATTGCAACCCACAGTATTCAACCCCAACTAAAATCAAATTCCATTATATGCACTCAACCCCATTAAATACATATGATTATTACAACCCAATTCAATTTCACCTAAATGTTCTCAACAACGAAAGGCAACAAACAGTAGTCAGGTTGAAGATAGCCAACCCTAATCTCAACTGGAAGACCCAAACAGCCTAAAACATGCTCTCACTGATTTAACTGGATTCAATTCAGCCAGAACCCAAGTTTTTGTCCCACTTTGTATGAAGAAATTTGGAGGAAAGCTCATGTTGGACAAGAGTTAGTTCAGGTTTCAAGCCTGCATCCCTCCAAGAAGCAGGGTAGCTTTGGGTTAACCGTAAAACGCACAAATCTCCCCTAGAGACCAGTCTACCAATCAACCATGTTCACGACAAAAATCCTCACAATCACAAGTTCACAGAAGAGTACCAACATCATACTCTATTGTTAATTCTCGCATTGTATTTATATTTGTTTCCCTTTCAATCATGGCTTTCCCCATGTACTACAATGCCTTAAGGTACATCAAGACCAAGCACATTGTCTCCACTCTCCACAAATCAAAAAGACCCTTCCAAAGGGTGTCCTTATGAAAGTTTGAAGAACAGCCCTTTAACCTATCTTTACGCCTATTGTAGAGAATTGAAGCATTGAAAACTTGACAGTTCAAAACCATCAGTGTTTACCATTCCAATCGCCAATCACCAGGCCCAATAAGAATCAACAACATTTATGAGGAATGTTATATTGCTTAATAATAATCTTTGCATACAGAGCTCTTAAGTAACCAGTGCCAAATTCAACATGTGGCCTAGTCCAGATATAGGAATTAACAAGCTGCCTCATAGCTATACCAATTCCAAAAGCTTTAACAAGCAAATGCATCAACTCCTCAAATCAAATAGTATAAAGATTGAATTAGATATTTGTTGCAAAGGAAGATCTAAGAAAGATGAAAATGGTAAAAGCTCTAGGCCTTGATAACATATCAATTGGGGTTTGGAAGTGTATGGTAAATGTCTATTTAAATTGATTGACAAATTTATTTAATCAGATTGTAAGATCGAAGAACATACCAAGTGGGGGAAAAGTATTATTATGACAATTACTAAGAATAAAAGAGACAAATAAAGTTGTGCTAATTATAGTAGAATAATACTTGGAAGTTAAGGAATCGAAAAGAAGTGTCATAAAAAGCAATTTACTTTTTTAATAGAAGGCCAACTATTGAAACTATATTCCTAATTAGCAACTAATGGAGCAATATATATAAAAAAAAAAACTAATGGAGCAATATAGTCAAATTAAGACTAAGCATATGGACTGCGACACCAACAACAATAAGGATCTATATTATGATTTAATTAATATTGCAAATAAAGTGAATAAATGATATTTAATTTCAGAAAATTTATACGATCCAGAGTATCAATTAAATTAAAACAAAATTTTATGTAATAGCTATAAAACTGGTCAAGCTTTATGATGTTGAATATTAGGTAACCAAGGAACAATATATACATAAGTTTAGCCAAAATGAAGATGCTGAGGTGAATATATGGTAAAACATTACAGCATAAAATTATAAACAAAAAATTCAGAGACAAGATAGCTTAAAATTATAAACAAAATAGTTTTCGACAACCTAAAAGTTAAATCAATTGGTAATAAGATGAGGAAAAATAGAATTAGATAATTTAGTCATGTGCCATGGAGACTAAGAACTAAACTACTTAAGAGAAGTCAGCAACTGCACTAAGAAAAAAAAATTATAAAAGAGCAAGAGGAAGTTAAAACGAATATGGTTAGAGGTTGTTAGAAGCATATGAAAACATATAAGACTTACTAAAGAGATGGTCTTAAATAGATAGGAATTGCACAAAAGATTCAAACATCTAACTCCATGTGAGAAGAAACTAGCATATGATGGTGATGATCATCTTAAAGATCCATCATTTTGTTGGCTATGGTTCAACTAAGGATGTTTAGCAAGTCAAGTGGTTTTGATTCTTTAAGAAAAAGTACAGATAGATGAAAATCATAGAGTCATTTATTTTTCAAAATGCAAATGGCGATTAGATGATTCCATTGAAAAGGAAAGAACAGGATTCCGAAGGAAATTCTATTTCCGAATGGCTGATTTGAAATATAACTACCCCATAACAATCCCACTTTTACTATCATTACATATATTTTCATTCATTATTCCCTGTTTATTTCAAATTTATTCACTTTATAGTTGACGTCATCTCCTATATTGCTAATATCATTTCCATTTCTTTCCATTTCCCCCACATGAGAAAATGAAGATCTAAACAACCATATTCAAATACCAAAATCATCCAGCTAGAGAACAAAAGTTTTGGATAATCCTTACAGGTGCAAATTTTCTAAAATAATAAGAATAAAAAGAAAGAAAGAAAAAAGCTCTTTTTCTCATAATTCAACTGTATGCAATAATAAATGGCATGAACTTCTTAGAAAATAAACTACAGTAAGAGAAATAAGCATACATTGGTTGCATTGCACCATAAGCTGATTGTGGTGGAAAGCCCATGCTTAACGTTCCTGGAACAACACCACCAACAAAACCAGGAGTTGGAATGTCCACTTTAGCTGACTTTGATGGAGCATCTTCATCTGAAAAGCGATTTTGACATTAAAAAGCTTTAAACATACAGCATGAAATGTCCCTAGGATTGACACTGCACTAGCATGCATTCATGCACGCTTTGAGTCCAAAGGCAAGGCAGAGAGGTTTTCCAAAAATTAGCTGCTAGAACATTCAGCTGGCAGCCCATTATGCCTCGTCTCTATTAGTTGTTAATACATGCTGCCACAATGGTTATAATTTCTTTTAAGTAAAATTAAAAATTATTGGGAAAATTTTAAACACAAATGATTGTGAATATGTTGTTCTTTTTTAGTTTTGGACATGTAATCGAAGTTCTGAGGATAAGTTTTGAATGGATCTTGTATGTTAGTACCTATCAACTTCAATTGCTGAAAGTCCATTGAACAAGACATAATCAAGCACACCTGTGCCTCACTCTAATGTTTCTTGACTTAAAAGTTATTTGGCAAGCTTCTTCAATGGTTGAAATAAAGAAATAAATGAAGATTAGGGGAACAATTGAAAATAAAGGAAAACATAAAAATGGTCTCTGTGCAGCCAAAATGGAAAGTTCCATTAGGATTTCTCAAAAAGATCTTAAAAAGAAACCCAATCTTTATAAGCTATTCATTGTCAAGCTTTGCCATTTTGCATGTCTTCTTTCCCTTCCAGTGTGTTACTGTTGTGCGTCAATCTCGTACTGTCACTTTTCTTCAATTATATGGTTGTAAATAGGCGTGTAGAACAAATGTATACAACCACATACCCAGACCTTGACTCAAAACAAGATAATGAGAAAGAAATTTGAGCCAATCTAAATATCTAGCCAGTGATAAGAAGTGAATGCACCTGAAATTTCAGCCAATCCAGCTTGCATAAAACACACCAAACGAAAAAAAATTACCTTCCCCATAGTGAGCCGCCAAAACATCTGGAGGAATCCCTTGCATTCCAAAAATCTCGATTTCAGTTGATTCTCTGCCAGGTTTGGCATTGGGCACCCTGAATTGTTGTTAGATAAAGCGTATCAGTTCATGTAATCAATCAATCAGTGGGAGGACTTGGGTCGCTTGGCACCGTCAATAGGCAGCATGTGATGATAATGATGGCTTCTAATGATCTGTCATTATCAAGATGATAATGATAGTGCATGGTGGATTGGTTAATGAGAAATAATTGAGAATCCAGGAATTTCGAGGGAGGGAAGACAAACGAACTTGTTGACGGACTCCTTGTGGACCTGGAGGACGTGGATGGCCATTCCGCCAGCGGTGGACAGCTTTTTGTGGCAGACATGACATTTGAAGTGCTTGGCCTTCTGGTGCTGCACCAAGATCTTCTCGTCGTCAAACTCCCTGTCGCAATAGTAGCACCAGACCTTCGATATCCGCTTCTTCTTCTTCCCCATCTCTCACTCTCTCTGTGAGCTTCCAAAAGGTGCCTAGGGTTAGCGTTTCCCTCTCTTCCTCTTCGCGATGGCGGCGACTGATGCCGGAATTGGAGCTTCCTCTATTTAGAATAAGTGCTTAGGGTTAGGGTTTCCCTCCTTCTTCGTGGTCGCACGACTGACATGAAATTAGAGTTTCCGCCCAGGCGTGAACGGAAGAGATGACATTGTAAAAGGGCTTTGCCTGTCGCCAGAGGATTTTGAATCTCAGACTCGAAAGAAGACGATAGCTCCCCCCACTCCGTCTCGGCTTCTCGCTGTTACGATTTTATCGGTGGTTTTGAGGGATGTTTTACACGTAGCACCTCCCCTTGATATAAAAGCATGAAACACCCATTTTTGGTAATGCGACCATACCAAACTTCCAAAAGATAATTAATATGCAAGTTTACGTCTATTTTGCATATAATTTAAGATAGGTTGGGAGGGTTTTACAGCTTAATTTCTAAAATTTTACCTTTGGTGTGTTTGGTGGCAAGGAAAAGAGGATGAAAAACTTTTACATCCCCTTTTAATAGGATCTAACATTTTAACTACCTAACAATCATCTTGTCCTCATTATTATTAATATTGTTAATTAATATTTTTATATTTTTATTTAAAAAAAATCTATTTAATTTATTTATATTTATTTTATTTACATCATTATTCCCAGTTACATCATATTATTTTCCTTTATTTTCATGTTCTTTTTTTCACTCTTTTTTCACCACCCTCTTTCACATATTTTCATGCAATCTGACATTTTAACTAGCTATTAATCATATTTTTTTTATTGTTATCTATATTTTTAATTATTATATTCCATTATAAATAGACTGAATAATAATAAAATAAATAGGTTTTTACGGTGAGATGAAAAATAGTGATTTAAACTACAAATAAAAAAAAGTGGGATTCACAAATAATTAAAACGTGGAATCATATAGAATGTAAGAAAAAGGTTTTGAAAATTTTGGTAAAAAAGTTTTTTGCATTGCCAAACACACCCTTGACTTAATTTTATTTGTAGACTTTAGATTTGATTATGGGTTGAGAATGAGTTGACAATTATAGTTGAAAGCCAGTGGACAATGGGTTAAAAATAACATGAACTTGAATGAAATTATTCAAAGTTCATGCTCAATTCTACTAAAAAGCACAAGTACTCCTGTACATATGGAGTATTTAAATAAACATGACTCGAAAAAAGTATCTTATGATAGTACATTAAAAACGACCTCACCTTGAATAAAATGATTTCCAAATTAATGCATAATAAACATAAGGTTTTGGTTGGATGAGTTGCTAATAGACTATTTTATAAACATCGTTTAAGACCAACGTAATAAACTACAATGACAATTCTACTTTTTTCATTATTATCATTTTTTGATATTTTTTTTACTTTTCACTAAAAGTCTTACATTGCTGAAATCATCATATTTCACCTTTCTAATACACTCTACAATCTAATGTATTATATCCAAACTGTCCTCTTTTTCATTTTATGGAGTTCAAATCCATTCCACCAATCAACTTTCAGATAAGATATACTTTTTTAAAATTAAGTTAAAATATTATATTCAGTGGAAACAAAATTAAGTTGATGGGCTAGTTGGGCAATCTGATAATCAATTCTAACTCCATTCAATATACAAATTAAGCTAAGGGTGTGGTTAGCAATACAAATGTCGTGGACTCTAAAGAAATAATCATAGTAAAATCATTTTCTACGAGTTGATTTGGCATATACCTTCTATAAATTTTTTAATTTTTCTTATTATTATTTTAATTTTTAATCATTATTTGATCTATTTTAACTATATTTGTTTTATAGTTGAAATCATTATTTTTTATATTACTGTCATTGTTTCCCATGCTTTCCATTCCACCAATCACCTCCTAAGTTCAAAATAACGTCTTTAATTCAAGTTTTAATTTACCCAACTATATTCATTTTAGATTAACCAGGTTCAAGGTTTTTTATTATTATTAAATAACACTTTTAGGTATCTCCCCATGTTTTTTTTTAAAAAAAGGCACGAGAGATTAAGACTTCTTTTTTCCTAATTTTTGAAAAAAAAATTCAATTGAACCAATGTGGCTCGATACTGCATAAATCAGTAGCAGCAATCCACCGAGCAAAATACACTATGCGAGATGCACATATAATCAAACACGTTGGGTGTATTTGTATTCATTACAAACTGTCTTAGGGTGTGTAGTGGGACTACCCGCCATCTATTGCACTATACCTGTTTACACTCACCCAGAGTACTATTAACTATACCCTACTTTATTTTCCTTTTAATATTTATATATACTTTTAATTAATTTTATACCTTTTTATCATTTATTATATATATATTACTGTTTAATCATTATCTATATTCTTCTAATCATCCATCTATTTCTTCATATACATATTCAATCATATTTTATCCCTAATGCTATTTTTCCTTTTTCACAATACCTCCACTGCACTGCACACTATTTCACCCATCCAAACATAGTCATCGGTCTTCTTTGTATTTGTTCTATTTTTATCCACATCTTCACTCTCTCCATTTCTTCAAGTCATAAAAAAAAAAAAGAAGCAAAGCTTCCATGGACTAATATTTAATAAGGGAACTCCTGTAATTCCTGTGGTGCGCAGGCGTGGTATTTACAAATTAATAAGGGAACTCCGGTAATTTCGTTAGTCCGGAAGGTTGGAACTTACTATTAATCCACCTGTATTCAGAGGCGACTACCTGTTTCCGGTTTCTGCCCTCCAAACCCAAGCCACTAAAACCCCTCTTTCCGCCCCCCCAACACAGCACAAAGCCTCGCTAATCTTTCTCCTTACACTTCTGGTAAGACCTTCCGGTGCTTTGAATTCTGTAAATGATGCTTTCCCCCGCTTCTTCCATTCTATCTCCTCTTAGCGACTTGAATTGAAATATTTCTAGCTATTCCAAGCTATAGTCCATGATATCTCCGCTTCAACGTAAGCTG
>JAYJMB010003537.1:0-13962 GCA_036873735.1 Pouteria campechiana
ATAATGAGTATATTTAGGAATCAAATGTGTGCAAAAGATGAAGTATTAGGAGAATAAAATATGACATTTTGCATTCTTATCAAAGCCATAGAAAAGACCATTTTCCTCTACCTTTCATTGACCAAATGCTAGATCGTTTGGCCGGATATGATTATAATTGATTTCTTGATGGGTACTCAGGCTACAATCAAATTGTGATAGCCCTAGAGGACCAAGTAAAAATAACTTTTACCTGTCCATATGGTACATTTGCATACAAAAGGATGCCCTTTGGCTTGTGCAATACACCCGCCACTTTCTAGAGATGCATGATGGCAATTTTTCATGACATGGTGAAGAACATTATAGAAGTATTCATGGATGATTTTTCAGTTTTCAATTCTACCTTTGATCAATGTTTGCATAACTTGTCTCTTATTTTGCAAAGATGTAAGGAGACTAACCTGGTTCTTAATTGGGAAAAACGTCACTTTATAGTTAGGGAAGGCATTGTGTTGGGGCACAAAATTTCAGCTCGAGGAATGGAAATAGACCAAGCAAAGATTTTATTCATTGAACAACTCCCACCTCCAAACAATATAAAGGGAGTTCGTAGTTTTCTAGGCCACATAGGCTTTTACAGAAGATTCATAAAAGACTTTTCAAAAATTTCAAAACCTTTGTGTAATCTTCTTGAAAAAAAACAATCCTTTTAATTTTGATGAATTATGCTTGCAGGTATTCAATACATTGATGGAGAAGTTGATTTTGGCTCCAATTCTAGTGATGCCTCAATGAGATTGACCATCCGAGATAATGTGCGATGCCAATGACAATGTAGTGGGAGCTGTACTTGGAGTCATCACAACCATCTACTGTATAAGCTACACCTTGGATGAAGTACAATGGAATTACACCACAACTGAAAAGGAAATGATGGTTGTGGTGTTTACATTGGAAAAATTTTGGTCATATGTCATTGGCTCCAAAGTCATTGTGCACACTGATTATGCAGCTCTCTGAAACCTGTTCGCAAAAAAGGATGCAAAACCAAGGCTGATTCGGTGGATTCTGCTGTTACGAGAATTTGATGTGGAGATCCAAGACAATAAGGGAACTAAGAATGTAATAGTCAACCATCTATCCAGGCTGGAATAACACCCAAAAGATGAACAATCTATACATGAGAAGTTCCCAGATAAGCAACTCTTTGTGTTGAGTGGAAAATTTTTGTGGTTCACAAACTTTGAGAACTAAATTGCATGTGGAACCTTACCTCTACACCTTTCATGGCAACAAAAGAAAAAGTTCCTACATGATGTCAAGGCTTATCTCTGGGATGAGCCTTTGTTATTCAAGAGATGTTCTGATTAGATTATTCGGAGATGTGTTCCAGAAGAGCAAATGCAGGATATCTTACAATATTGTCATTCATCCCCATAAGGAGGTTATCACGGTGTCAACAAGACAGCTGCAAAAGTTCTCTAGTCAGGATTTTATTGGCCTTCACTCTTCAAGGATAGATATAAGTTTGTGAAAACTTGTGATAACTGTTAGCGAATAGGCACAATTTCAAGGAGACATGAGCTACCACTGACAAACATCTTGTAAGTGGAATTTTTTGACGCTTTTGTAATAGAGTTTATGGGTCCATTTCCTATCTCCTTTAGCCAGTCATACATCCTATTAGTAGTTGATTATGTGTGAAAGTGGGTAGAAGCAATTGCCACTGCAAACAATGACTCAAAAGTGGTGTTGAAATTTCTGCACAGGAACATCTTTACAAGATTTGGCACACCATGAGCTATTGTAAGTGATGAAGGTTTGCATTTCTACATTAAATTTGTCAACAACCTTCATGCTAAATATAGTGTGAAGCACAAGGTAGCATTGGCAAACCACTCACAAGCTAATGGGCAAGCGGAGGTGTCGAGATTAAGTAGATTCTAGAGAAAACCGTTAGCATTAATTAGAAAGACCGGTCTAGAAAGCTTGATGATGCACTATGGGCCTACAAAACAGCTTTCAAGATGCCAATTAGGATATCTCCATATAGATTGGTCTTTGGGAAAGCATGTCATCTTTCGGTTGAGCTAGAACACAAAGCATTTTGGGCTGTGAAAATATTGAATTTGAATTCTGAAGTTTCAGGGATGTAAAGGTTACTCCAACTCAATGAATTGGAAAAATTCCAAAATGGAGCTTATAAGAATGCATGAATCTATAAGGACCAAACCAAGAAGTGGCATGACAAGATCATCATGCAGAAGGAATTCTAACCAAGCTAATAATTTTTACTTTTCAACTCTTGACTCAAATTGTTCCCTGGAAAACTAAAGTCTAGGTGGTTTGGACCATTCATTGTAGACAAGGTATTTCCTCATGGAGCAATGGACCTAAGAACTCAAGATGGCCAAACATTTTGAGTAAATGGGCAAAGGATCAAGCATTACTTTAAGCATGAGCAAGCAAACTAGAGTGTAGATGTCACCCACTTCAAAGAAGAGCAATAAAGAGGAGTATAGTAGGGCTAAGACTATAAACCAAGCGCATCTTGGGAGTTAACCCAAGTTTTCAAACTTTCCTTTCATTAAAATTTCTTGATCAATTTTAGATATGTTGATTTCTTTCATAAGTAATTTTTAATTCTCTTTTGGTAAATGTATTAGCTTAATGTCATTGATTGAGTTAATCATAATGTTTGTCAGGTTAAAGCACCTCATTGGAGTCCATATAGACAAAGATGGAATGCTATCTTTCATTCGAGACAGGAAATTGATCAAACATAAGAGAATTTGGACCACAACATTTCATCCAACAAATTAGTGTGGCGACACAAAAATGTTGTGCCATAGTATAGATTCATTCAGTCAAGCAATGGAGAGTCCAGGGATTTAGTGTTACTGCACAAAAATGCTATGTCATGGCATAGTTTCATGTTTTCCCTTCACATGGTAATCAGTGAGTTTGTGTCGTGGCACAGAAAGTCACTGCAGCAACACTCGGCCCTTCTACACATGTGCATGTGCCCTTGTTACTTAAGAGCAAACTCTTCCCTTCTTGTGCCATTCTTGTGTCGCAACATTAGGGTTCTCCCATTTCCTTCTCCACTCTTCTTCCAACTCTCCAACCTCCAAACAAATGTCCCCTAACTTCCAAAATGTGAGCATCTAATCATTTCACACACTCAATTGACTTAAACATCATCTTCATCCACACCCATTTTTTTCATTCCACATATTCTTTCAAGGGTTGGAAATGAGGGAGCTTCACATCATGTGAGGGATTTCTTGGCACCTTTAGGCATCAAGTAAGTATTTTATTTGCAAATCACTTGGGATTGATTTCTTTTTTTGAAAAAATTAGAGAAAAGGTTATGGAAATGGTGATTGGTGGATAAGGGCAACTTGTGCACATAGGGTGTTTGATGAAATGTTTGTGAGAAGTGTGGGCACTTGTGGGAGATAATTTTCATAGCCATTGTGTTGAGTGGTTGTGCTAGAAGAAACTGCAGAGAAGTGCATTATGAATTGGGCAAGAAAGGGTTGTTTGTGACAAATCTTGTTGCGATGAAAATCCTGAGTGCAATGGAAACTTCTTATGTGTGATTGTAGTTGGTATTTGTAGAACCTCTACCAATGCTAGTTAGTGCAAAAGGCAAATAGAGTTTGAGAATTGTGTATGCTATTGAAATGTGGCTTGTTGCTTGTTGATTATTAGTGAGCAAATGAATGCATTCAAGGTGTTTGTGATAATTCTTCAGTGAAGTGAGGTTGACATTAAGTGGCTGAAATTGTTATTGGAGCAGTTGGTTCCCATTGGAGTTCTGGGCCCATTGTGTTTGCTCTTGATGGATCATTATTGCCTTGTATTGCATTGTTCTTGACTCAGTTTGTGTGGTGCTACATCGTATTTCAGTATTACATCTACTACACAACTAATCAACATATTGTCACTATGGCTCCAAATGGATGGAAAGCCACAACTATAGGTCCGTCCAAAAGGTAGTGAAGTGCAGACCCGGGGCCCCAAATCAAGCCTACATTTGTGAGTCTAGAGGCTGCAGAGAGAAACAAAACCTCCATTGTGAATTGAAAATGCACCAAAGAACAAGGTCTCCTCAACCCAATGTGAAGTATCCAATGGACTATTAGCAAAAGGCATTAGGAGGAGTTTATCAAGTAGCCAGGTGCGAATCTTGTTCCCGTGGTATGGTAATTCTATGGTAATGCACAAGAACATCAAAATCTGTGGCAAATGGTTTCCATTCGATAGCGCCACCATTAATAGAATGTATCAATTGCTAGATATACCTGAAGATGACTTCTCCACACTACAGAATTAAGGGGTGGATTATGATGTGATCATCAAGATCCTAGCCAAACAAGGAACACAGTTGAAAACATCAGGAGGTACAGTGAAGAGTTTCCCCAGTAGATGTCTACACACTCCAGGAAAAGTATGGCATTACTTCATTTCCGTAAGACTAATGCCATCAAACCATGTTTCTAGAGTTTATAGAGATTAAACATTGCTGAACTTTGCCATTCAGACTAGGTTATCTATTAATATAGGCAAAATTATTGAACTTTCAATTTTGAGTATGGCACAAATATCAACTCCCACAAGCGGTTTTGGTCACTCCTCGCTCATTTATGATCTTTGTAGATGAGCGGGAGTGCCAACCAATCCATTCAAGGAAATTCAACATCCCAAATCCGTCATTTTCCTAGATATGATGAGGACATCGGGTGGAAGCACTACACAACCAAGCACCTCCCGATGACCAGCACAACCAGTATCTGTAGATTACGTGGTGGCACTATACAACTTGCACCTCAAAGTTTGCTAGATAGCCAATACCCTTACCAAACGACTCGATCGGATGGTTGATGGACATGATCAACAATATGAGCATTTAGTGCAGTGCCACATTGCGCTAGCTTCAAAGTGTCCCACCCAGTCAGGGAATCCAAATCAGCTTCCTTCCTCCCCTACTTTTCCTAAATATCCACCAAAGGAAGATGCAGACGTAGATCACAATAAAGATGAAGAGGATGAGGAAGAGGAAACTGAAGAAGAAAATGAAGATGATGATGCTCTCGATGAAGAATAAACCCCTTCAAGGAAGTCCTTGCACTTTAAATTTCTTCTTACATTTGGGACATTGTAGCTTTTAAGTTTGGGGGAAGTCTAGTTTATGTTTGATGCTTTATGCTTTGTCAATATGCTTTATTTGTTTGACTAGTTTATGGTTCTACGTGTTTAGCTAGTTTATGTGTGATTGTTCAATAACTCTGTTTAGTGTTTTACTTGAGTATGGTCATGTTTGGTCATCTTTGATTTTTGAAAAGGCATTTAAAAAAATGTGTGTTGTGAATATTACTCAGGATCATCATAGAAAACCAATGATATATAAGAGATATATAACAAGGGCTAGGATGAAAATTACTAATATCATTATTATTTATACTTTGGTCCTGATCACTTGTTTAAATGGCTTTAGATTATTATACACATAGATCACATAGCTATCAGGTAACTAAGCTTGCATGTCTCAGTTCAAAATCCAGAACTCTTTATAATTAGTGTTTGAGACAAACATTAAATTCATCATATATGTGGGGGGATCACATCTCATAAACTAAAAAGAAAATAAATTTTGGGGTGTGGTAGTAATAAAGCCCAAGAATTGGGGGATCACATTCCAAAGAATTCAAAAGAAGATAATTATAAAGAGTGCGATAGTAATACAGCCCACAAAAAGGAAAATAAGCAAAGTAAAGAAGAAAATAAAGCAAGCAAAACATCAGGTGCTAATCTATTATAGTCTCTCCTTCATGTTATGAGTTGGTAGAGTTTGCACTGAATATGTATTCCTTTGTTGCTGAAATGAAACTAAGTATGAAATGAGACAAATTGGAATGACTATATTGTTTGCACTTGCCCTTGGAATCTAAGGTTGAGAGGATGAGGTCCAAGTCGAAATGCAATATATATATATATATGTGTGTGTGTGTGTGTGTGTGTGATACTCTGAAATTTTCTTCTTAACCAGGTTGATTATATTGATGTGTTTAGAAGATAATCCTGATTGATATGTTTTGCATTGTGTTGCTTGTTTAGTTCATGTTGTATTGTTTTGCTCAAGGATGAGCAAAATTATAAGTTTGGGGGATTTGGTAAATAAATATTATTCACTTATATCACTCCTTTTCAAGCTAACTTTTGATTTGTTCTTGAGTTATTTTTAATTTATTTTTGTGTTTAGGTTGTGTTGGTTTGTAGGCACAACATGGGAAGTTTATGCCGTGGTATTGAACCAAAGCTAGAAGAATGGATGTAGACAGCAAGTCTATGCTATAGCATAAGAAGACTTTACCGCAACACTGAATCAAAGTGAAGAAAATGTGTGCAATCAGCAAGTTTGTGCTGCAACATAGGAAATCTATGAAATCTGTGTTGTGGCACTAGAACTCAAGATACAATTTCAGATTTTTCAAAATAACTTGGACACAACTCTAAATTTTCTGCAAGTGCTTGAAAATGATGCAAAAAGACAAATCTTTAAGGAAGGAAGTATAAAAACAAAGAGAAGTCATCCTAGAGAATATCTTGAAGAGTAGAGGGGACATTTTTGGAGATTATTGGAGAGGCTTTTGGAGAGGAAGAAGCTTTAAGTTGCAAATCAAGCTAAGCATCGTGGGGAAGAGTTTGCTACCATTTCAATCCTTATTCCTTTAGTGTTCTGCATCCTATTCATCATTTATAACTTGGATTAAAGTTGGAATCTAAATTTTGATAATGTTATATAAATGTTTTATGGATTCTTATTTCATTATAAGTAGCTAAACTCCTCCTTCTAGAGGCGAGATAGATCTCGTGCTAACTTTATGGTGTGATTAATGAGTTATATGTTTGAGAGTTCTTGTTGGTTTATTTATGATTGCTTTGCTTTTAATGCTTTCAATTTATTGGTTGTTTATAGCATGAATACATATTTGGGATTTGACACTTGGGAGAGGTAATCTTAAATACAATCTAGGCATCATAATATGGGATTCTAGATGACTTAGGAGAGTTTCTAGGTTCTATGAAATCATTCAAAAGAATCACAGAGTGTAATGCATTCTTTACCTTTTGATTTTTATAGGGATATCGAAATTGGAATGTAAAGAGTAGATACTTAGCTTAGCACTTGGGAGAGAGAGTTAAGTGAATTAGCATTCTTTATTTATAAACCAATAGAATGATCAATGTATAATGAGTTAAAAGCACCATGATAAAAGCATAAGTGAAGTCTATCCTCTAGAGCTTCTTTACCTTGAATTCTTCCATTCAAAAGCCTGTCTATTTCTACTTTTTAGTTAAATTCACATCACTTGATCTTCCAAATAAAATCAAGATTATTCACTATAATAGATAGTCATTAATTGGAATACACAATCCTTGTAAAGATGATACTTTCTTACTGCTATACTATAAACTTGACATAGTGCACTTACAGTATAATTTGTAGCGAACAACCATCTGTAACTCCCCGCACCCCCACCCTATGCATTTTGGCCATCTTGTAAATTGTTCTCTATTAGGGCCTATGCAGGACACTATCATTTTCCTTCTTTTCAATAATTTCCCTATTCTTTACTAAAAATTCGGTAGGTCTATCATGAATTTTATGGATTTAAACTTGTATAATTTCCAATTATATATAAAATTAAAATTTTAACAATTATAACTCAAATCATAAAGCATTAACCTATCTCGACTTACCCATAACCCAAAACCTTATTTGCCCCATGATGATAATAAACATACTCCAGCTCAATAGCATATACATTTATCACTATTATGATATACCATTATACTATAATATACATCATTTGTAATTAATACAATTATACAATTTACTATTATACAAATCTCCAATGGGATTCCAATCCCCACATTCATTCATACCATCCAAAAGTCTTCTACTCATGCTCACCAATTCCAATCCACGGTTGGGAGTCTTCGTCAGGCCTGTCAACGAAAAATATAAGAATAAGAAGGCATGAGTCTGGGCAACTCAGTAAGTTGGCACAAATAATAAATAATAACCAAATTTTCTTAATGCAAACTAATCATGGTTAAAGATGTAATAAACCAATCATACTATGAGGACCAAGTCCTCATTATTCCCAACCAATACTTTACACCTCTCGGATGTATCCAATCATACATTTTCCCATATATAACTGAACAACTAATTAAGGGATGACTCTTATCACCTAAATCATCAAATTACACATAAATATTATCAAATATTTCTCATTTCCATCATTCATGCATCTATTTGCATCATATAATAATTTTCTACAATAACGAAGCATATATACCTCAATATCCAAATATAGTTTTTCACAATAGATGGGATATTCTCTATCCCTTATCATTATAATCCATATCACCAACAAAAACACCAACGATGTCAATCCAAAGAATGGTTACTATCCATGTCACTCATGTATTCATAAGCCCAAATAAACATTAATCTTTAAAACGTCATAGGATATCCACTATCCCCATCCAATCAAACATGCCCAAATTCAAACAAAAAGAGATAAATATTATCCCTATTGATATAATGAAAACAAATGTCTACTTACCTCATAAGTCTTCAAATTCCATAATTCATCAAGTTCAACAACTTTCCATTTACCCAATTTGCCCTACATACATCATATACATCACATATTCAATTTTACTTTATTTCTTATTGAAGCAATTCATTAAACATAAAACATGCATCGCATAACTGGAAATTACACATTAAATGTAATAACTGAATTTCACTTCTAATTACATACAGTAACTTTACAACTCAATTCACATTGAATCCCTCTTATTATCAAGTTAATCAAACTTCTAATTCATTCACATTGTTGCATAAACTCATTATAAACCAAATTCTCCATTTATAGTTCTATTTACTATTGTCTAATTCATGAACGGGAACATCATTGGTTTTCTTACGTCCAAATCCTTCCAAAAGCATCACAATCAATCAATTAATCATTTTCCCTATGAGTTCAACAACAATTTCACCATTTTTCTTTTGAGATTACTATTCATAGATTGTAAGAAATCCTAGCAACATAAAGCATGATTTCTTATGCCTAATCGAGCCCCAAAACACCATAATAAGTAAATTAAATATTTTCCCCATGATTTTCACATGGATCCATATGAATTTTACCCAAAAATTATTATTCATGGCTCACATGAAACCCTAGTTAACAGAAAATCACAATTTTGGTTAGTCAAAATGACTTACCATGGAATCTAGGTGTGTCTTCCACCTATGAACAAGAATCCAAGTTCAAAGCTCCCATTAGCTCCCTCTACTTGCAATAAATTGGATCTTCTTCCATTTTCCACCATCTAAATTCTTAAAACTCAAGCTTAGAGGCATGCTCGAGTGATTTTCTGCCTCAAACAGGAATTTTCCAAGCTAAAAAAGCATGAATTTGGGCTAAATGGGGCTAGAGCATGAAGTTTGGGGTGTAAGAGAAGAAACGGAATGGATAGAAAGAAAAATGGAATGGGACATAGCCTTAAAAAGTTAAATTTTTTTACTACTCTAGAGAACTATAGAAGCTGTGTCACGACATGGAATTTATGTGCCATGGCACATACTCACTGGACAGGAAAAAATTTGCCTTACTGATGTTGTGCCGCAGCATGGAATTATTGTGTCGTAGCAGAAACCTGCTGGACAACCAAAATTTGCCCTCTTCTGAAACTATGCCAGGCATGGAATTGTTGTCCAAAATTTTATGATTTTTCTTCAAATTTTTACACTATTTTTCCACCTTCTCTTCAATCCTTCTTCATGAAACTTTAATCATTTCATTTTTTCACATAATTGGAGTATTAGACTACACAATTAATCCACTCAAATGAATTAAAAATAATTTCATTAACTCGTCCCCTACCTAAAATTTCACAAAAATTTTTGCATACTTAATTCAATCATATACGTTTTATTTCAATTTTATCATTTAATAAAATATTTCAAAATTTACCCACTTTTTAACACTCTAGATCAACCATAATGTATTCAAATATATAGCTTTCCAAAAATTAACACTCTGGGTGTTACAACATCTAAACCTATTAAGAGGCAAACTCCTTGTATAAAATTTTTACTATTTAGTTCTTGAGGTTTCAGTTTTGCAAGTTGGTATACTTGCGGTGAGATATTATTGTAAGAGTTTGTTTGTAAACTCAAAAAAACCAACTATATTTGTGAAATTGTTCTCTAGTGGAACCTAAGATAGAGAATTGTCTTAAAGAGTGAAGTAGGAACCCATCTCAGGCTGAACAACTATACATCATGATTCTTTATAATGTGCTTTTATGCATATGTCTTTAACATTTTCTTACACAGTTTATATTTTGGCTAAAGATTTTTGAAACTCAATTCGCCCAACCTCTTAAGCTACCTACACCTTTGGAGACCAACACAAAGTCCTAGTTAACAAAAAACTTTGTTAATAAGGTCACCTATTTGACTCATCCCTATATAAGGACAGCTTAATATGGGCTACAACAAGCTATTCTAAGCTACCTTTTCTTACACTACAACTTTATTTACCTAAAAATCTTTGTTGCCTTGAACATGGAAGTGATTAAGTCAAACTCATATTTGACACCCTCTGAATTTCTTTTTATTTTAGAGGCCCAAACATAAAAATTTGCACTCTGACTTTCTTTTTATTTTATAGGCCCAAAGGTTGAAATTTGTGTAGAGTTAAACGGGGGAGACTAAACAACAGCAACAATTTTCTTTAATTTTGGGCCATGAGATATGGTGATCCAACTACCCATCAGAGATGTAGTGTTAAAATTATGAGTGAAATCCATTGATCCAATGTTTAGAAAATTAGACCAGACCGCCGGTTCGACCAGTCAGACTAGTGACCGGCCATGGCACTGTTCGGTTGTGGCTAGAACGGTTTGCTCAAAAAATCGCTCCAACCAAAAGACTTGTTGGTTCAACCAGGAATAGGCTGACCAAAGAACCAGTGGTCTCCCTTTTAAAAAAAAAATGTGCACGTGGACACTCGTGCCCACCTAAAAGAAACCCCCTATCTGCCCTACTAGGGCATTTCGAATCCCAATCGATTTTTCGCCTTCTCCCTCACTACCTCCCTTGTCTCCTTTGCTGTCGGTGATTCTCCTTCCCGCTTCTACCATCGTCGTTGCTATTTTGCCATCGCCAACTGCCTCAAGCAACTCAACTCTTCCTCCCATCCCTCTCTCTCTCTCGCTCTTACTCTATCTCCCCCTGCCTACCTAGTGTGTTGCGACTGCGGCTGCCGCATCCCTCCCTCTCTCAATCTGAGTCCCTCCCTCTCTCTCTGTCTCTCTCTCTCTCACTCTCTCGCTCTTGCTCACTCTCTCTCTCTCTCCCTACCTTCTCGATGTGTCAGGCCTGCTAATACCCCCTCCCTCCCTCTCTCTCTGTCTCCCCATCTTTCTATCTCTCTCTATCTCCCCATCTCTCAGTCTCTCTCTCTCTCCCTCTCCCGGACTCCCTTTCCCAGTGTGCCCACAGCCAAGGCCAGTTCTCTCTCTCTCTCTCCCCCTAACCAGCATGCCAAGCAGCCATGACCACCTCTCTCTCTCCCTTGCCTAGAATGCTAGTGTGCCATGGCCACCTCTCTCTCTCTCTTCCCCCCTCTCCCCTTGCTGTCTTGCCTACACAGTTATAAATACAGAGTCATAAACCCAATCATAGATGATAGACCCTTATTTTAAATTTAATTTTTTTCATGTATTGAATTTGTTAATGTGTTGTGTAATTTTGTTTGCTGATTGCTATGGTGTTGTGTTAATGTATTTTCAAATTTTCATATATTATTGTTTTAATGTGTTTGCTACTTTGCTTATTGATTGCTACGTTAGATCATGTTTGCCTCTCAACTCAACTCTGCTTTTCAATGCAACCCTGCTACAAGCAGTAGTTCAACAACTACTAGTGCACTTAGGGCAAGAAAAAATATAGCATGGAACCATGTGTAAGAGATTGCAAAAAATAAGTATAAATATTGTTATTGTGAGAAAGTATTTAGTGGGGGAGGGATACATAGAATTAAAAAGCATTTGGCTAATATTCACGGAGATATTGCACCATGTAAGAAGGCTCCTCCCCATATTCAATTGGATGTCAAAACAGATTTAGAGAACATTGCACATGAAAAAGGGAAAAAGAAGTAGTCAATCCCGAAAGAAGTCCCTTTCCGTCATTGGATTCTGTAGATGAAAATGTTGAAATGGTATCTATAGAGTCAAACTCAAATAGAAAAGATGCATTGGCTCCATTCAAAAAAGTAAAAGTAACATTTGGAGGAGTTCAACCATCAATTACATGTGCTATGGTAGGAAAAGATGCAATTGAACGACCATATTTGGAAATGGGCAAATGGTTTTCTAATGCTTGCATACCATTCAATGTGGTTAATTCTCCATATTTCAAATCCATGTTGAATGTTGCCAATTATAGTGGGTGTTCCACCACCTTCACATTATCAATTGAGTGAGAAGATATTAAAAAAAATGTGGAAGAACTTAAAGGTGTTGTTGATTCAATGAAGGAGAAATGGAAGACTTTTGGATATGCCATCATGGCAGATGGTTGGACAAATCAAAGAGGAAGGCATTGATTAATTTTTTAGTATATTCTGCTCAACAATCTGTATTTTTGAAATCAACTGATGCTTCTAAATATGTCAAAACTAGAGAATTGCTTGCTAGGTTATTTAGGGCAGTTATTGATGAGGTTGGACCAAGTAATGTTATCCAGATTATTACAAACAATGTAGCTAATTATAAGCTTGTAGGTCAAAAATTGAGTGAGAAGTATCCATCTATAGTTTGGACGCCATGTGCAGCTCACAGTATTGATTTAATGCTTGAAGACATTGCAAAAATGGATGGGATAAAAGTAGTTATTGAAAAAGCATGGTCTATTAGTACTTTTATTTATAATCATATAGCTACTTTATCATTAATAAGGAAGTTCACAAAGGGAAAAGACATCATTCGTCCAGCCATCACTAGATTTGCAACACATTTCCTTACTCTTCAAATCATTTTGAATTGTAGAGATCAATTAAGGGTTATGGTGGTGAGTAGTGAATGGATTGAGCTTGGAAATAAATGGAGGAAAAATACAAAAGTAAAAGATGTTACTGATTTAATACTGAATAGGGATTTTTAGGATAAATGTTAAATGATTGTGGCAACATTTGAGCCACTTATTCGTGTTCTTTGGATGGTGGATATTAATAAATGGCCTGCAATGGGATACATCTTTGAAGGTATGCATAGAGTAAAGCTTGCTGTTAAAAAGAGCCTTTTAAAATTTAAGTTACATGCTCAACCATTCCTTGATATCATTAATGCTCGGTGGAAAAATATGCTTAGGCATCCTCTTCATTTAGCAGGCTTTTGGTTTAACCCAATGTTCTATTATCATATGAGTGAAGAGGCAAATGTGAGCATATGTTCAAAAATTCTTGATTGCTTGGAGAGGTTAGCACATAGTAATGATGAGTTAAGATTCAAGTTACATAAGGAGATGATGCGCTATTCAAATGCTTCAGATGATTTTGGAAGGTCAACAACTATTAACACATGCTATAGCAGGGATCCAGGTAAATTTATTGAAAATATAATATTTTCTTTTTTAAAAATGTGTTTTATGTGGTAAGTACGTTTATACTTGAATCTTTTTTTGAAGTTGAGTGGTGGCAATTATATGGGACCTTTACTCCAAATTTGAGAAGAATTGCCATTAAAATTTTAAGTCAAACATGTAGTTCTTTGGGATATGAACACAATTGAAGTGTGTTTGAACGTAACGCCCCGCCCTCCTGGGGTCGTTACTCCACTTTACACCATAAATCCACATGATTATACCATGATTTTTCCACC
>JAYJMB010003539.1:0-13959 GCA_036873735.1 Pouteria campechiana
CCGTCTCCCATTCTTTCTCTCCGTCTTTCTCTCCCACTCTCGGGTGGGGTTTTGAAACAGCTCGAGACAATCTCTTCAATAAGCTCTGAGCCGCGGTCTCGATATCCCGGGAGGTAAATGGACGCAGACGATGAAGATTTCATCTTCTTCGGGACGCCGATTGAGCGAGAAGAGGAGCTGACGAGCCGGAAGAGAAAAGCAGCTGCTGAAGCTGCTGGGAATTTGCGGAGCCTTCCCTCTTGGAAGCAAGAGGTTCTTTCCCACCCTATCTGTTCCTCTCACGCATAAAAGTTAATCCACCCTATCTGTTCCTCTCAGGCATAAAAGTTATTCTACCATGATGAAAATCACTCTCGAAAATTTAAAATCCATGAATCCAAATGACGCTTGGAACAGCACTTAAAATTTCAAATTGGAGATCGATTCTACGCAATTTCGTTACCTAAGCTTTCATTAAAGGAAAGAGGAGACCAATGGTGGTTTATCTTCTTCTATCCATTTTATCCGCTATTGGACCAGACACTGAACTGCAGTGAATTTCAGGTTAGAGACGAGGAGGGCCGTCGAAGATTCCACGGAGCTTTTACTGGGGGGTATTCTGCTGGATATTACAATACCGTCGGATCTAAAGAGGGTATATATCCGTGTAAGGTTTTCAAAAAAAATTATTGGGTTTGAGTTTGAAGTGATGCCTGTTGATGATCATCCACGAAAAATGTGCAGGATGGACTCCACAATCGTTTAAGTCATCGCGTAAGAACAGAGCTGAAGTGAAAGCACAGAGCGTGTACAACTTTTTGGATGAGGATGAGAAAGCAGTATGCTTCGTTCTGCTTCTTTATGAATTCTTGTAGATCTTGATCTTCTAGCAACTCTAGAATGAGTACTTATTGGACATTTGTTACTCACTATCATCTGCAATCTTGGTTACAGCTGCATTTTTCTTCAGTTCTTCTGCATTGATTATTATTTATGATTTGTTTTCCCCTGACATTTGAGATTTCCACTCGTTGTTTGGGGTTTGTTTATTTTGTTATGGGGGGGAATCCAATCCAAAGTTGAACTGCAATTTTGTGCTTAGGAATTTGAAGGCCAGTTGGGAACATCTATGCAGTTTGATACATTTGGATTTACAGCTGCAGAATTTGCTCGCTCAGAAGCTGAAAAGGAACAGAATAAGAGGTTTTCTCAAGAACTTTTTCTTCGTTTTTATGTAATGGATTTCAGAGGCCTTGTTTAATGTTCAAACAGCAACTTTGTGTTCATGTCATGCAACCAATTTTGTTGCTGATTGAGTAATGGCAATTTTTTTTCTGCATCCATCTGTTTTGTCTTTACTTCATTACCTCAGCATCATTTCTAACTTCATTGATATTATTTTCCTCCCATTACCAATGTAGACATTTCAGTACTCCTTTACAAACAGGCTTTTGGTGTGCAAAGGTTGGCATCTCAGGGATTAGAATTGCTACTTCAAACAATAAGAATGCTCTCTTTATATTGATTGACCAAGTTGGCCTATTATATGGTGCAACAATTTAAAACATTGGGTAGGTCTTGCTTTAGTGCACTTGAGATAGCATAAAGTGCAAGTTTGCCTCATTTCTAGGGTTATCTTCAAGTAGCGAATCCAGTGAGGCAGTCCCCTCACGTGTTTTGTCATGATATTATATGATAAGAGATATTGAGTCCTCCTTCCAATCAGGCTCCACTAATTGGTAGGGTGCTTCCTCCTCCGTGGATGTTCCTTATGCTTTTGACAGGGCTGCCTATTCACTAGAGCAAGAAGGTACATCACTCTAAGATCCAAATGGCTTGAAAATTTGAGAGAAGGGCAAAGGAGCAATGCAAACAGAAGTTGCATGCATGAGAATGATTATATATGAACTCACTATGATTGATCATTAGCACTGCATAAAAAGAGCTCTTCTAAGGAGCTGTTTGGTTGGGAGAAGGAGAACTAATAAAAGAAAATGTTGTTAATAGTATAGGGGTTTGTGTTAGTCATAAAGCAAATAAAGACAATAGATAGGCTGTGGAAAAGATATTAATGATTGAAAAGTAGGATTGTTAGGGTAATTAAGGTAGTTGAAATTTTCATTTCCTAGAGAAAAATTTATTCCCCCCCCCCCCCCCTCCAAACAGCCCCTAAAGTTGCTGTTAATATGAATAACAGAAATTCCATCATAGATATTTCTATACATTTGATGTACTCTATGGATAGAGGGATACAAAGAATCTAACAATAATCGCATGATAAATTGTTCATTTGGAAAATTTACAAGAAAGCAATCATTGGTTCTTCTCTCCATCAGAAACTGTTAATGCTCATGAACAGATCTATCGAAGAGATGAAATATGATCAGGGTATATCTTTTTTATCACAGGTTGAGTCAATCATCAGAAGGAAAAGTTAGGCAAACTATTAGGATACATTCCAGGAAAATGGAACTTCCATGGCAGAGAAGTAAATGAACTGCTTTCATAGAAATTCTCCTCATTCTCAGTTTCCATTCTGTACATGTGTAATCATGAACAACTAAGCGAATGCATGATTACGGTTACATGCTGTATATCAGTTGGATTCACTGGACAAAGCCGAAAGATTTGTGGGAGAAGTGAGTGGGCTTTTGTAGGTTCAAATGTGTCTTAAATGTTGATAGTCGTATTGTTAATGCATTGAGAAAATTTTGAACCCCAAAGTCTTTGTTGGAACACACATGCACACACTTGCACCCTTGGAAATTGGTTGTTCTTAATTTGTCTAACAATTTAGTGCATGCATTTCATCTTTTCCATCTTGGTCTCTCTCTATTGCAGACCATCGGCTATTCCTGGACCTATACCAGATGAACTAGTTGTTCCTGCAGTAAATTCCATTGGTTTGTCTCTGTGACCTTCCTAACCTTCCTCAAGGCCTATATATTCAATGCATGTGCTTTAGTATCATTATCTGTCTCTTTGTTTGTTTAGGTGTAAAGTTACTACTGAAGATGGGATGGAGGCATGGACACACAATTAGGGATTCACGCTCCAAATCATTGTATGGTAGGATATTTCTTTTGGAATAATTTGCATTTAAAGGCATTTATGTATATTTCCATTTGCATTGGCCCTTTCTCTTGTATGGCTATCTGTGTATTTGTCTGTGATAAAATGTGGTTTTTCCCCCTTCTCCAAGATTCTTGTGCCATCTCATGGATGAGTAATTGTTCGCTAACTAGAAACTAATCTCTCAAAGAAATATGGGTGGTCCATGCTGTTGATCTATAAATAACTGAAACCTTTTTTTTTTTTCAGTTGGCGTTATTTTTTTCTTTCTAGAGTGGAATTCATTTTGTAATAATGAAAAATGTGATACCTGTTTCTGACTCCAAGTCTTTTATCTATAGATTCAAGACGAGAAGCAAGAAAAGCATTCCTTGCGTTATCTCATGATGATGAAAGATCACAGCTTTCTGAGTCAGAGTTTGATAAATCTGAGTCTGGAACTGTTACTGAATGGTCTGCTGCTGCTGATGACTATGTTGTACATGCTTCTAAGAGCACACCTGTGAGCAACATTTTTCATTTTTTTCTTTTCTTTTCTCCATCAATCTCATGATTTGAAATTTAGGCTTTATGTTTTAAAATTCCTAAATTTATATGTACATCTGTTTTATTAATGGTTATTCTTGAGAAGCATTTTGTAAATGAGGCAATGCTTGATGCTATATAATTTTTTAAATCTTTTTTGTATTTGATGCTAATTCCTTTTAACCACAATCTGGTAAAAATACATACCAGGAAGTTTATTTTACACTAGGATTCCCAAAATGTTTCACTTCCTGCTTAATTGCTTGAACTATTGCTAAGTATTGTTTTCAGAAAATTTTCACACCTTGGTAAAATTTCAGAGATTTCTTGGGAAGTTATGTGAAGAAAATTAAGCTAAGCAGTATTTTTTGGGATTTCTGTTTTCTGGCTTTCATGGTACACCTATGTATGGTGCAGTGGTTTTCCGGTTTGCCCTAATTCATTAGTGACTAGTGAGGTCTTTAATAAATTCAGGATTAGGAAAGGTTCAGAAGATATGCAAATACCTTACCAAGATGCTTACACACAGGTGATGAGAATGCATAATTTGAATGAATTGAGAATAAAGTGTCAGATTGCAAATTATATTCTGGATAACATCCGAAATTTGTTTGACTGTAAGCAATAAGATTTTCTATTTTTCAATTTTTATATCTCAGAAAAAGAACAAATAGTTCTGATTTCCTATCTTTATTTCAGGCTTTTGTCCTAAATCCAAAGCAGGAGATGCATGGTTTAGGTTATGATCCTTTCAAGCATGCTCCTGAATTCAGAGGTATGAAATGTTGGTGCATGTCTATGCATGACTTTGATTATTGTGGCATATTTGAAAAATTTCCCTTCTTTTTCAGAAAGGAAACGACTACAGGCATCTGGAAACAAAGAACCAGTGCATAGGAGGGGTACTGCAGTAAAAGGTAATCTTTTTAGTTCAAACTGTAAGACCTTCCCTTCGCTATCCTAGATCTGCACTGTTTCCCTTTTTAATGGTCAAAAATAGGGTTGAATGGCTTCTATCTCATGACAATATCTGGAGGTTGGGGGAATTGGCAACTTTGTAATGTTTTGTCATCAGCAGGAAAAGTTGCTCCAGGCTTTGGTATTGGGGCACTGGAAGAACTTGATGTGGAAGATGAAGACATATATGCTTCAGGTGAGTTTTGCCATGTTTTGAAACTGCCACCTTCATCTGTTGGTAATAAATAGTTCCAAAAAGACTTTTAGAGATTCCATAAATGGCTGCTTACTATTTTCTTGCATCACCATTTTTGCCTACCAATGTCCATGACAAAATCCTAATAATAAAAGCTGCTGCTGCTAAGAAATTGTTGGATCTGAGGCATTGTTACTATCTGAAATGAATCCTTCTGTAATCAAGATTGTCTCATGTTCTGTTTCTTGTCTTCATATCCTTAAAAACAAAATCCTAAGCTGACTTTTTGATTGAAATAGATTTAGTTTGGTCCTTTTCTGTTTCTTCTTCTTCTTCTTCTTTTGACAAATGACTAGTTTTATTAAAAAATCCGAACTCCTTTTTGCTCTCTCGTGTCTTTCTTTTCCGCTGCTTCTTAGCAATTTGATTGGATGCTGTATTTGTAAGTTAAAACTCTATATTCTATGCAAAATAGATATCTTTGAAGCCTCACTTTCTGAACAATATCTGTATGTTATGTGTGTATTTCCCTTAAGACAACAGACTACATTGAGCAGAGACAAAGATAAAATGTGCACACCTTGTCTGATTTTGTTGGAAAACAGTGTTGGGGCATGCATTCTGATGCTTTTTTGACTTAACAGATCACTTTTGCAGTTTTCCTTCATCACCACATTTGACCATCCTTTAGTCTGTAAAACTCAAAAGTCAAACCAAAAGAATTTTTTGCTTCATCATGCCAAAAATAATCTTAGGGGCTAGTTATTTAGTATGTGCAGAAGTATATCTTATGTTTGAGATAATTATTAGCAAGCTCAGCATATCTTAATTCTATACTGAAATTCACTGCCTAAGATAATATGATATTCAGGTTTTGAATTTGTGGAGACATATGTTGACGAAGGTGAAGAGCCTACAAGATTGAACAAGGACAGAAAACAGCTGCTGGTGAAAAAAGAAGCAGGTGTTTTCTCTCTATTCAAGGTTGCATCAGATTCTGACTACCAGTTGGAAAGGTAGCAAAGTCAACTTTTAACATTCCTTTATCACTTATAACACTTGGCAGACTGGTGTCAGAATTGCAAGCATATTTTATTGGACAAAATCAATGCCTCCTGAGACCAAAACCGTACTGTTGAGAGACTTGAATGGATTTCTGCATCTGCTCTTCTTGTTATGAATCTCTGGACCTGTAAAGTTAGTCCTGCACTTGTGTCCTGACAAGAAAGAAGCTGACTACAGTTTAGCGTGCACTGCAACTTCACCCCAAATGTAAATTGTTAGCATCATAACAGTAATGCAATAATGCTGAGGCTGATACTAAATTTGTTAGGCAGGCAAACAAGTGACTACCATGGTTGCTTTAATTGCTTTCACTTTAATGATTTCTTGCTTCTGTCCTTGAAATTGTCTTCCAGATTCAATCCACCAGTTATTCCACCCAACTTTGAACCCCATCATAAATTTGTGGGTCCTCTCGAGATAGAAAATAAATTGTCGCTTTCAGATGCTCCTCCCCCTGAGGTTTCTCCTCCAGAGGATAATAATTTGAGGCTTCTAATCGAAGGGTTTGCAACTCTGGTTACACGCTGTGGAAAATTATTTGAAGATCTCTCCAGAGAGAAGAACAAGAACAATCCCCTGTTTTCTTTCCTTACTGGAGGAGTTGGACATGATTTTTATGCAAGGAAACTGTGGGAAGAGCGTCAAAAGCATGCTGATCGGCAGAAGCTGCAGCTAGATGTGAAATATGCAGCAAGTGCAGAGAAAATGACTGCAGAGAGCCGTGGAATAATTCTTGGAGAAAGGCCTTTGGAAAGAAGCTCCAAGGAGTCTGGTTCATCGAGTGCTTCTACAGACGTTGTTCATTTACAATACAATCTTTCAGAGACATTTACAAAACCAGCATCACTTGTGAGTTTCTTGACTACTACTAGCCTGGTAGAAACTGAATAGCTGCTAGAATGAGACCCCATTACTCTATGCTCACCAAAGATGCATGTTGTTATTATGTGGGCTTGAATTCCGTTGGTCATGACCTAAAAGGCAGTCTGTTGCTGATATCATGTGGAGTTGCCATGCAACCACAGCCAAAGGGGGGAAAAGGGGAAAAAATAGTAATAGAGTTATTAAAGAAAATTGCCCATGAAGGATATGTGCCGATCGGACCTCTTTATGACCTTACTTGATTTTTGTGCCATGCCAAAAGCACTGTGACTGTGAAAACAGGCATGGATCTTGCATTTGCATTTCAACTTGGAGAATGGAATTGGTGTTCGTTAGCATTTGATACCTTACCCTTACAAGTGGCAATAGTCCACATTCTGCACTTGTAGTATCTTGCTCAGCAAGTTGCAACGATCTGCTTTTGGTTTCATTCTCTCTTAATTTTTTAAGAAAGCATGTTAATCTATAGGGAAATGATTTAATACAAATGGTTGTATGGATTAACTTCATGTGACCTTTTTATTTTGGGTTTAATATGATATTTTAATTAGATCAAAGCCAAAAATCATATTTGTCAACATACATTTAATTACATTTCCAAAAGTTATCTTGATTGGAAACTGAGGCACACAATTTGATCAGGTAGCCTTTTCCACATATTGGTGACTCATCCTTTTGGCTCCTTTTTGGTGGTTTTCAATCTAAGTCTAGGCTGCACTTTCTCTAAGTTGACCCTCCTAGTGGAAGGCATTGAATTTTTAATTTCTGAAATCATTCACCATTTACATGTTTTCCAGCAAGATTAAGTCAGTGTATCCTCCATGTAAACCTTTTGTTCATATCCACCAGCTTATGCTCCTATGAAGCTGACATTGGAATTAATTTTCAATGATAGGTGGAGACTCTGCAAGCTACAAAACCTTTTAAAAGCGAACCTTCAAAGCAAGCCAGGTTTGAGCAGTTTCTCAAGGATAAGTACCAAGGTGGTCTTCGGTCCACATATTCTGCAGGAAATTCTAGCATGTCTGAAGATGACCGTGCTCGTGAGAGATTGGACTTTGAGGCAGCAACTGAGGCAATTGAGAAGGGACTACGGGGCAAAAGTGGTGATCTACCTTCTAATCAACAGATTATGGAGCTACTAGCTGCTGGCAAGGGGCAATTTGTATCTGCTGGAATAGAGGTATCCATCTGTGCTGGTTTCTCTAATGTTCATCTAGGGCCTTGCCACTCAACTTGACCGGTTACAAACAGACATGCTAATACACATGCAAAGCAGCATATTAGGTGGGGCACAGTGTGGATCCTAAAACTCGTTATCAGGTGGAAAACTGCACATTAAATTAATGGAACAGCTAAGGCCTTAGTTTGGTTTGCTTGTTGTGAACAGGAAGTCTCTTCCTGTCCTCAGGTAGCCATTTTATGTTTGGTAACCCTACCTGCAGCTGCATGGGAAGCTGAAATTCCACTGGAAGCAATTTCCATGTGAAGGTAGTTTTGTAACATTTTAGGAGGGTGTATTAGGAAATATGTGAAAATGCTATCATTGTAGTTTTATAGTAACAAAATCATCTTAAAAATAAAATCCAATTAAGCCTTTTTTTTCTTTTTTTTCATTTATGGAAATCCTATACTCTAGAGCCTTTATATCGAAATTCCTTGCCAAACAATTCATCCAGGAACTCCACTTGGAGGAACTTTACATGAATTTTTCCCCCCGATAAGTTTGCTCTTAAGAAAAGCTCTTAACAAGCCATACCGAATGGGCTTGCAGCTGCCCTTTTTTTTTTTGGCACATGCCCACCTAATCAAGCTAGCCTGGAATTCGGCCTTGGGAATCTTCACAGTTTATTTGCAGTGGATCTTGCCAGATATGCCCTGTTGGTGTGATGTCGATGGACAAGTCTGTGTTTCCATTTTCTCAGTAAATCCATCCTTCTGCCCTTTTATACATTGTCATAACTCACCATTATAATGTTATGCCTGTTTCACTACTTAAAATCATTGGCTTTAAGCTGTATTTTGGTGTGTGGATACACAGCAAAACAAAGTTCCTCAGAATGAAGAGAAACATAAGAAAAGGTACCCTCGGCGGGAAGAGTATCAGTGGCGACCATCTCCACTTCTATGCAAGCGTTTTGATATCATTGACCCATTCATGGGGAAGGTAATAATTTACATTCACTGCTTGTCTCTATATAAAAATACAGGTTTTTCTTGTTTAATGTGGCAATCATTTGTTTCCTTAACATTAAGGCTGGCAATGAGCTGGGCTCCAATGGGGACAATGAGGGCCCACCCATTTTGTGGCCATCCCTTTCCTTTGCTATGTGATTAGTGGTTCTATCAGAACATGAGGTAGCTTCTGCTTCTAAAATTTTTGACACCATAAATTCATTGTGAAAGCCGGGAACCCCTTAACAATAACTTAATAATCCATTCATAGAGTTTTGATGGACTGCTGTTTTATGATAATGGAGATAATTTTGATAAATATCATCAGTTTTTGACAGGTGCAGGCTATTGCAACTTTGGGTGGATCAAATTCAAACAGGAAATCATTTATGATGATCCATGTTTACTCCCACTGTAGTTACCTATCCTATGAATTACTGCATGAGGGTTTCAGCTAAAGATGCCTTCAGCAGCTCATGCTGCTCAACAAGTGAAGCATTTCTATTGCCAACCAAGAATGTGCAATCATTCATTTTCTAATATTTCATGGGCAGCCATCAACAAAAACACAATCTAGTCATTAATTGGCCAAACAAGGAGAAACAAATCTCCTGTCTTTTGTGTCAAATGGGCTTGGTTGATATTTGATGTCAGTATTTATCATGTAGTGATAGCTTTGGCTTTCTTAGTTTCATGTGGTGCTGTTAGATAAGTCTGCCACATAATATGCTGCTATCTTTCACACTTCTCAGAATTCAAACAGCTCTAACCATATAGGCTGTTGCAATTTCCAGCCACCACTGGTGTCAAGACCAAGGACCAAGATGGATACACTCATCTTTATGCCAGATCCTGTCAATCCCACTAAGTCTGAGGAGGATCCTGCAGTTGCTGTAAAGGAACCATCCTCGGTATCTCAGTCAGAAGTAAATGTCACAGAACAATTTACTGGCAGGGAAAATGACTTGAAAGAGGACAACGCAAACCTTCAGAGGCCAGTAGACTTGTACAAGGTATTTATCCTCTTCTATCATGCAACATGTTATAATATCTTTTCCCATGCATGCATTTGCATTTTTGTCAATGCTGGCTCATATGCTTTGTGATCCTTCCCCTTGACCTATATGGATAAAAAAGGGGTGTAGCTAGTGCATGAGGCTTTCACCAATGTAGCATCTAGGAAGAGCGAGATGCGTATGGCCTTGTCTCCATTTCCAAGAGAACTGCACTCATTTTGAGGCTCAATAACCGTTAGTTTCTCATGTTTGAGCATAAAGGCACATGCCCGCCATGTCTCTGACTGTTCTTAATGCACCTTAAAAATTACTATAAATGCAGGCCATCTTTTCAGATGAATCAGATGATGAAGAGGAGAATAATATCAACCTAAATGATGATGTAGAGAAGAAGACAGCAGTTAGCTCAACTCTAAACCGCATGATTGCGGGGGATTTTCTCGAGTCCTTGGGTAAAGAGCTAGGCCTAGAGGTTCCCACTGATTCACTCTTCTCAATAGATAAGAGCAAGCCCTCCACTTCCGGCAAGGAAACCATGAAAATTGACAACTCTGGAATTTCATCAGGAAATGACAGATCTATTCCTGCTGTGAAAGTAGCTGACAAACATAAAGAACAAAAGGGGGCCACAGATCATGGAACAGGCATCCCAGATGTTGCTAAACAGGACACTTCAGGCAATCCTTTTGTTAAAGAGAGAGAGAAATCAATTGCATCTGCTGATGGAAATGGACTCAATGATGACAGCTCAGAAAACAAAGCCCCAGGCACTCCTTCCTGGACTAAGGCAACATATATTGGCTATTTGGAGAATGAAGCCAGCAAGTCTAAAATGCAGAACATGGATTCAGGTGATAAAAATGCTCAGAGAATGGAAACAGATGGTAAAAGACACCAAAAACACTTGGAACAGTACCACAGCAGCAGCAGCAGCAGTTCGTCAGATTATTCATCTGATGATCAAAGGCATCGAGACTGTTCAAGATCAAAACACGAAAAAAAGGATTCATCTCGGAGGAAAAGAAGGAAGCATTCAAAGCACCGCCATTCCCATAAAAGCAAGGGATCTGCTGACTGGACTTCACATCATGGATCTGATAGAGATTACAAAGAAAAGAGGGAGAAGAGTAGATCAAGGGACAAAGAGAGAGTTCATGGTCCAGCAAAATCTGAAGCCCACAGGAAGCATCACTGAGATAAGCAGAGCCCTGAGAGATGTTTGTTCCTGTATTTTTAAAATGTTGCGCATGCTCTCTGCTTGCTTAAAAGAAACTTACGAGGACAGTTCGCTCTGGTTCCTGACTCATCCTTGCATCAGTTGCTGTAGAGACATCATTTAAAGGCATTGTATGATATCAGCCTTGCTTATGAATAGTATCATCAAGCCTTTATGCTGTAGATGAAAGAACTATTGTCCAGTGATCAGTTGTGATGATGTGAAGAGAACTATCATTGTATTCATGGCCCGAGGAATTCATGAAGCTTGAGAATCTGAAACCTTGTGTGGTGTGGCTTGCAGTAGACACTTCAAGGAAGCCGGGTTACTGCCATCTTCAAGAAGAGGAAAGAAGCCTGCTCATCGTTGTCTTTACAGTAGGGCGGATGTCCTCCATTGATTTATCTCCATGTTTTGGGTGTAAGCCAGAGCTGGAAGGAAAGCTGTGCAGATTGTTGGATTGGGGATAGTCTTGATTCCTTATGGTTCATTTTTTCCGTCTCGTTCATGGGTACTTAGAAGCCTTGCTGGTTTGTTGCAACTGTTGGAGCATGATATTAGTGCAGGCCCCTGCTGTTAAATGTTTGGACCTGTCAGATAAGATCAAGGCCTTGGCCCAGGATTGGAACTTGCATTCGAGTTGACCCAACAAGCAACCCATCATTGTGCATGAAATAAACAATGGAAGTTGGAGATGTTTGTTAGTGGCTTACGAGACACGTGAAATTCCTAGATCTAAGGGCGTTCTTATCATCCAGATGTCTTTTACGCTAGCAAATTGAAGTTCTTAGATTGAAAAACTTCCACCAGTCTCTCCGTTAACCATGGTAACTTGCTGAAGCTCCAATGCCAAATTTAGGACCATGATTATAATCACAAGATCATGTACATAGATTAAAGCCATAATTAACCTTTCAATCTAAAAGGAAAAAATTACAAAAGAGAGAATCAATCCACTGTGAAAATAGATTATAGAAATATACGTAGCAAACATCACATAAAATGCCTCACATATGTCACTACTCCCAAATTGATCATCTCATGAACTCCAAGTTTACTACCATTTGGATAATCTCTGAGCAGTTTAAATTTGACCTAGACTGTTGGCTATATGTAATTTAACATTTTTTGTTTGCAAATTTACTCCACCTGTCAATTGGCCATGCACAAGCCAAGCAAAATGACAATGCTAAGATCAACTTGCCTATTTTAATAAACTACAAAAGACTTAGAAAATTGTGGTATATCGTATTTAATTGTCTGATGGGAAAAGAAACCTGTACCAAACTTGGATTCATCCAACCCATTCTCCATTGCTTTGTCCGTTAGGCTTACCTTAAAGGTTTATGATGGGCCTAATTTTTCAAAATGTGAAAGTCCTCTCTATACATGTCATAAAGGCATGTGCAAACAATCTAATCATTCCATCACATCAGTGGACCATGCAAAAATCAATGTGGATCATCTCTAGCCTGGTGAAAAGCATGACCTATACATAAAATAGTTAAAGCATGATTTGCTTTGTTAATATAAATGATTATTCAAATTAGACGTTAGGTCATAGGCCATGTTGAAGAAAACTTTAGAGGAAAATATTTTCACCTTTGAAATTATTTTAGGCTCATAAGCCATCTATATTGTACCAATTCACTTTGTTAAAATATACTCTATTGAAATGTTCTCTCTCTATATATCTCATCTAATTAAATGCATATATTAGCCTAAATATTTTATCCAAATTCCTGGGAAAACCCATGAGGGCATGAGGCGACCTACATGCTGAAATGTTCCTATGAATTGAAGCATCTGACCATCTTCTAAGAATTTCTCAGCTGGGACTACATAATATCATCAATGAAAAATGCTAATTTGAACTTCAAAGTTTAAAGAACAATATTAAAGTGTCATTTTCATATCTACCAAATATTTCTTGGCATGACAAAATTACAAAGCAAGGATTAAAAAGCATGAGCAAATCATTAAATTGTCGTCTTCATATCTACCAAACTCATTATATTTGTTATCTTCATTTTTTTGTTAACAGTGACCGGGTTTAGGTTCGGTCCAGATGTCTGAATCCATCATTCGGTCGGGTACGAATTGAGCTCTAGCTGGTTCGATTTTTTAAAACAATTTTACAGCCCAACCTTAGTGAAATTCAAGGTGGGTTTCGAGCTGAATCTGAGCCCATACACACCCCTTCTTAAGATGCCTTCTTTCACTGCTCTCTTGAAAATTATAGGATTTACATGATTGACTCTAACATCTTAACCTTAGAATCCCCTTTGAATTCCTAACTAAAACCTAGGCTTTTATACGTAAACTTCCTTAGGCTCATCTCATATATGCAAATCTAGTAAAATTTATGCAGAATAAGACACAAAACCCAACACTTTAGACCTTGACTTAGGGGTTTGAAGCATGGTACCAGCCCGTGAATCCGCAAACGTGCATTCACGCGTGGTATTACTACAGCATGTGGCAGTTGATGCCTGCGATGCATTTTGGAGGTCTGGACTGAATGGTGCCGATGTGATGGTTTGAAATGTTCAGATGTGTGCTTGTATTTTTTGGGATATTCATTCATTCATTCAGTTTTCTAATTTTATTTTCACATTGCTTTATCTTCCTTGCCTGCGTCCAAAAATGTTGGGCACTCTCCTTGTCCCGCTCGATCCCGATCCTTACGGATGCATCCCTTGACCCGCTCGATCCCGATCCTTACGGATGCATCCCTTTAATATGATTAGATAGCCAACTTGCCGCGGGCTATCGCAGCTTGGCGTTTTCACCCTTTCGCTCCATTTTTTCTTCGATAGTTATGCCAGAAGCTCACATTCCGAGCCCGACAAGGAAATCGGGCTAACCGATGGCGT
>JAYJMB010003540.1:0-13959 GCA_036873735.1 Pouteria campechiana
TATTTAGGAATCAAATAGGTGCAAAAGATGAAGTATTAGGAGAATAAAATATGACATTTTGCATTCTCATCAGCTTGCATCCAACTGCATGGTTTCAATAGCTTCATTACATCACTGAATGGGCAAGTGGCTTTAGCAAGATGAGGACGCATGCGTGGTTGGAGTCCTGACCCATCTAGCTATGCTGCCATGTGTAGACTCACCTACATGGGCTAACTTCCTCTGTCTTCATTTGCAAAGGTTGAGGTGGTCCCAACTTCAACTATATGAGGCTAGCTTCTTCCATCTCCTACTTCACATCTAGTGAGACTTAGTGAATTGGGTTCTCAATTGCATGGCATGTCAGCAGCCCTCTCACCTACACAGGTTCAAATAGACAACCTGCTTGAGGCCTTTGCCTGGCTGGTTTACTAGCTACATGAGTTGCTAGCTTCTGCATTGCAAGTGTGGAGGTGGTCCCCACTTCAACTGCATGGGTCAGAAAAATTATCTACTGGAGAAGTTTCGATCGCATAATGAAATTCATCTCCCTCACCTGCACACCACATCAGATTTGCTTAACTGCACAAGTTAGGGAGATGCACTGGTTGGCTTCTACAAGCTCTATTTGCATGGGTTAGGGGCGCCTGCATGAGTTGGTTCAGATGAGGAAAATACCAAAATTAAAAATTTCAAAATTCTCTCTATCTCTTTCCCATGGCAATTGTGCAAAGTTCTAGCTGCCACGCCAACAACCAATACTCTTTGCTGTTCCTGTTTGCCGTCGGTGACTGGCAACACTCTAATTTCGGCAGAAAGACAAACTCGACTTTTTACCATGTAACACTGCGCATGCTGCCATTGATCGCATGAGGCTATTGACAACCACAGGCTACTGATGACCCTTTCACTATCATCATCTGACCAGCTTTCTCCATTTCTAATTGAGAAAAACCAAAGAACCACTAAAAACCCATCAAAAAACCAAAGAACCACTAAAAACCCATCAACGTATTCGCTCCCATCGACTACAGGGTACCGCCACTCTCTGACCTCCGGACGGTTGATCTACTCTTACTGTAATGTCTCCCTTGCTGGACTGATCTCCAATGACTCTTTGCCACACCAGATCCCTACTTTGGTTTGCCAAAAAATTCAAAGAGGCGCCAAAAGACCCATCAACATTGTTGCTACCAACACAAGCTGCCACTGCTTCTTGCATCCGCCATCGTCCAACCATCTGTCGGGTGTCCTACGCTAACCAAAAAATTGGTGTTACCTTTCCAACTCTAACACGGATGGTACTACAGAGGATCATCACCTCCAGTCAACAAAAAATGTAGGATAGAGTTGCTACTTGCCCTTCTTCCTCGTTGTCATTATTCTAGATCTACCATTTTAGCTTCTTTACTGCCGACAACACTGGCCATCATAGATCAGACCTCCTAGGTCATCACCGACTTCTTGTCATCTATCAATTTAGCACCATTAGTGTTGTCCATCCACTGTTGTGGCCTGGTGGGTGGTCGTGGTTGCTAAAATCATATGGACAGCATTGAACAGATACCAAAAATCTAGTTTTCTTGATTTTGATTTTTTATTCTCCAACACTAGCTTAGCAAGTGGAACACAAGCTTCATAAATAAGTGTTAAATGTTGAAAACCCAAGCTAGTGGAAACCTTCCCTGTCTATCACAAATATAGAAAAATGCAACATCTGTCGCTATCAGACTCAATAATGTTTACACTCTTGCTCACAATTGTTGAGCTAGGTGGCTCCAACTTTAAACATTGAGATAAAAAATCTAGAATCTAGATGTGAAATTGGTAAGTACTCAAGCACAAATTTCTTAAATATGACAGAAAAATAAACAAGAAGCAAAGTGAAAGAAAATAAGATGGGTATGCTATTGAACCATGTTATCTACCTTGATTTTGATGATGAACATTCTTAACCAAATATGTTTTGATGATGAGTTAAAGCATGAGTGAAACATTAAGGTACTAACATTCTATTTTCTAGAATGTTGTAGAAAGTTTAAATTATTCAACTTAAGAATAATCTTTATACTGACAAAAGGAAGATATGAAATAAATGCTCTTTCAAAATTAAGTATATAAACTTCACATATACTTAATTTAAGAAAATAGAATTTCTGAAAAGTTGAAGACATGCTTTGGAGTCGAAAGAAGCAACTTCAAAAAAGATTGGATTGCTTTGGAAATTTCTTAATGTATCTTTGGCGATCTATTAGCGCAGTCAAGAGATAATTGGAACACTTCAGAAAAATGGTTGAAGTTTCAAAAAATTGACATGATATAGTTTGGAGATGTCTCAACGAGCTTCAGATAATGCACAATGCAACTTCAGAGTGGTTGTAGTTTTCTTTAAAAAGCATGCACAAAACTTTAGAGACAATTACCAAGCTTCAAACAAGTTTGTAAGTAAAAATAGTAAGCTTCAGAAATGTTCAAGCACACTTTGGAATCCTCTAAGCTTCAGAAATTGTCACAACGAACTTCAGAGAAAAGTGCAAAATGAGTTTTGAAATTCTCAAAGCAAGTCTAGGACTTGTCACAAGCAAACTTCAAAAAATATTAAAGCATACTTCACAGTCTTTTTCAAAGCTTCAGAGATCTTACAAGTGTGCTTCAGAGATAATCAAGATTGCTTTAGACAAGTCATAGCACCTTTCAAAAATAATCAAGAGAGCCTCAGATTTATCAAGAATGCTTCGAGAAAAGCACAAAGAAGTTCCAGACAAGTGGTAGCATGCTGTCAGACAAGTTACAAGATACTTCGAAAACAATAAGACAAGCTTTGGAGATAATCAGTTATGCTTCAGAGTAAACAGACATGCTTCGGAGAACTTGAAGCCAAGTTTTGAAAAAGATTCAAACAATCTTCAGAGATGTTAAGTCATGCTTCGGAGATGTTTAAATAAGCTTTGGATCAATTTTTCAAAGATATTATAAATTTAGAAAATCTAAACTTCTATCTACAAATGAATGTCACAATAAATAGGATTAAAATTACTTCTGGAAATCAGAAGAAAACAATTTAGATAATCCAAAATCAATCAAGACACCAACTGTTCACTTGTTTCTTCAGAACACCTAATACAAAAACTAAACATTTGAAAAAGTTAGTAACAAAAGTAGCAGACCGATACCAGATTGCCACAAAGTTAGGTATCAGACAAAAGATAAGGTAAAGAAAAACATTTTTGAATGTTTGAATGTTTACCAAGATTAACAACAGAAAAGTCTCTCCCAACCTATAAAAAGAGATTTAGAAGCTGAAGAAAAAATAACCCGATTGAATATCATTTAAACTTTATTAATCACATGAAGAGCATTCAAAACCTTCCTTCAAAGTTCAACTCTAACAAATACAACTTAGTCAGAGCTCTCCAAGTTCAAATCTTTACTTGATTAAGGAGTTTGAATTTTTTACTCTTACTGCTTATTCTTTTACTTAGAATTTTGAATCTTTATACAAGTCTGTCTAATTAAGAGGCATTTATTTATACACTTTTTTTAGTGCTTAGCAACATCAGCAGAGTGCTTGAGGTTTATATATTGAGATAAGTAGGAAAGTTGCTAAAAAGGTGTAAGTTTGTTGGTGAGCTTTAGAAAACCAATAGGTTGTGTAAGTTTCTGGTTAGATTAGAAAACCAATAAGTTGGTTGGTGAGCTTATTATAAAACCAATGTGTATTTGATCAAGTTGATCAAGGTATTAGTAGAATCTAAGTTCAGTAGACAAGACTAACTCAGAGAAGTGGAGTAGGAACCCAAGAAGGGCTGAACCACTATAAAAATCTTGGGCTGTTTATTGTGCAATCTGTTTTATTCATTCATTTGGCACCATAAACTTTTGATTTGGCCAAAAGTTTTAGAAGCTCAATTCACCCTCCTCCCCCCGCCACCTTCCTCTTGAGGTACCATTGCATAAGGGACCAACATATGCCATTAACCATAATAAAAGTTAGTGTAAAAATAGTTACAACATTCAATCATTGGTGATGTTATTAAGTGACTAGATAAATGATATGAAAAGCAGACATAAAATTTAAGTTGAAGAATCAATGATCTTTCTAGGTTTTAAGTAGTTTACTCAAATAAAGGCCCATTTGGTGCATTAGAATGCATTAAAATGGAGCTTAATTCCCATGGATTCAAAATAATGAGGAATCAGCTAGAACCCTAAAGATGTTTTAGCTCATGCAATGCAAATATCTGTTATTTTGTTTTAGGAAACAAGTAGAAATATAGTGAGTTTTGTTAGGTCCATTGGGCTCGGCATAACCCAAGAGGGGAGGGGTGATTTGGGTTTATATAAAATTTTTTGCTTAACCCCTATTTATGTAAATTCCCTCTATTTGTGCTTTTGTACAATTTATGATGAGATAGATGATAAAATAATAGAATGTAAAGAAATAAAGCAATCACACACAAAATGCATGATGTATAGTGGTTCGGGTAACCTCCCTACTCCACTCTTACAAGAGCACACCCCTTGTGCTTTGGGTTCCACTATCTCACTATAAAGGAATTAAAATCAGTGCACTTAGCACTATTCTAGATTTCACCCCTAGGGGGCTTAAATAATTTAGTAATTGATTGCAAAACATACTCCAACAATCAACTTGCTCTTTATGATTCCAACTCAAGGGGGCTTATATACTAACAAGTTGTTTGTGAGACATATTCCAACAAATAGACTTCTTCTTCTTAAGATTGGTCTCCTCTATGAACTTAAGGAATAAACAAATAAAAGTAATAAAGAAATTACACTTTAATACAGTGTTTCTTTGTGAGCATAGGGGAAGAATTGATTTGTTGCTCTTTATGTTGCAGAAGATCTTCCCTTTTGTATTAAAGAAGAAGGACTTGAATGAATATTTGGAAGATGAGAGCTCTTGAATGAATATGTGACGATTTAAGCACTTGGCCTAAGATTACAAAAAATTCTAGAAGATTAAGGCTCAATGAATGGCTTTTTCAACCCTTGAAGCATCCATCCATTTCTTCTTAAATTACTCTTCAAAAATAAGACAGTTGAAGTTGATTTGGTGGGGTGAAGTGGCTTTGCAATGTTCAAATTTTTAACCATTTGTATTAGCAAGCGGTACCATAGGCAGCTATAGTATTCAGCTGTGCCTCAAGTGGTATGGTGATCTTGTTACAGTTAGATCCCTGGCAAAACTCTCAAACCCATTTCTCTATCCATTGGTAGGCGTATCAGCTATGCTCTAGGTAGTACACACAAGCAATTTCTGCTTCACTATTTTAGAGGGTCTAAAGATAGCTTCAGAACCTCTGAAGAAATGTGGCTTTACTCGTGCTTGTGTATAGTACTCATAAGAGATTGCAGATGTCTAGGGACTTCACTTCTTCCTGGAACACCGCAAGTGGTTTCCGAAGGTGGTTGCGATGTGGCTGCAGGGTAGGCGATTTGTGCAAGTGGCTGCACTATGCGACTGGGGTCCTACACTTGAAATTTTCTGCATTTTGCCACATTGAGGACTTCGATATTTTTCATTTATTTTCCATAGTAAATCAAAATATAATTATCCACATGGGATTTGCACAAGTTATGTAACAAGGATATATACTCTTTGAATCATGTTGTGTATTTTCTAAGATAAAACTCTTTTAAGCACAATTTATCTTATATATATATGATCCATGACATTTTGATATTGATCAACTAATTTTAGTGTTGTGAGGATTAGTATGACTTCTCCATTCCAAAGCTTTTAAGTTTACTTGAAGTAGATATCTTATATCATATGCTTACACATATTTTGTTCCAATTCTCATGGAATAAACAAGTAGCTTCATTTGATGAGGAATTCCCTCTATTTTTTTCACTTTTTTCTTTTCCTTTTTCTCATGGCTAAATCACTAGGGGAGAAAATGAGAATAAAACAACTTACTGATGAAGGGAACAAATTTTTTTAGCAAGAGGATAATAAAAATGAAAAATAAACTAAGAATAAATTCCCTTAAGGGTATGTTTGGTAATAGTGAAACAAAAAGGTGGAAAAAAACATTTCCACCTTTTCCCATTCCTTTTTACACACATTTAATGTGATTTGATATCTTAGATACCTAACATCTATCCTTTTCTCCATTATTATGTATATTTTTAATTATTATTTCATATTTTTCTATGCAAAAAGTCACATCACTCCATTTCTTTTCCCCTCACTTTTCCACATTCCTTTTTTCCCTATATCTTTTGTCCACTCCCAAATGCACCCTAAAGTCTATTTGGATACATGTAAAAAGAGGTGTAAAAAATTTACAACCTCTTTTATATACTCTTTTACATTTCTTCCATTTTACCTCAAATCCAAACTAGGTAAACACCATCTTTATATTCCTTTCTTTTTCATCATTGTCCTTGTTGTTTCAATCATCCACATATGTGTTCCATCATCACCACAATATTTTCAAAGAAAAAAAAACATGTTATTTATGTTTATTATATGAAACCATTGTAGTTCATTCTGATTCTCATAACCAAGTTATTTTGCCTTTTCTTCATTTTCATCGTATTTTAAATTTTCTTCCCCTTAATGCTTTCTTTCACATTAATTCAAACAGACCCATAATAAAGAAAAGGGGAGGAAATGTCTTTCCCATTTTTACACCCATTTTAATTGATGTGATATTTATCTATTCTACCTACCATAATATCTATAACTTTTCCTTGCCATTACCCATACTTTCAATTATCGCTTACCCATACTTTCAATTATCGCTAATATCTTTTCATCCAAAAAATCCATTTATTACCTTTATATTTTCGATCATTAACCCTATCTTGTCAAATCAACTCTTCCCCTTTTATATATTCCAGTTCTCTTTTCTTTCTTTTTTGCTTCTTTTCCTCATTATCAAGCAAATTTAGGTCCCATTTTTTAGTGAGGAAAACATGTGAAAATTTTTTCACCACTTTTAATGTGATTTAATATCTTAACTACCTAATAGCCCTACTTTTCCTTATTATTTTCTACAGTTTTGATCATTATTCTCCATAATTTCATACAAAAAAGTCTAGCTTTTTATCTTTATTTACTTTATTTCTAATCATTATTTCCTATCATATCACATAATGCATTCACTTTTTCATCTTACTTCCTCCCTCTTTTCCCTATTCTCAAACAAACCTGAGTATATTTTTGACTAAAATAATTGATAATAAATCAATGTTTCCTTCCAAAATTATAACGCAAGTAGGGAAATTAAAAAAAAAGCATTTCCAAGCTTTTACCTCAAGAAATAACCATGTTTTCCTATATAATATTATTTTCTAGCTTATTACCATCAAATATAATCAAACTAAATATAGCTCAAATTAGAAAATGATGCATTCAAGGGAATTTAGAAGTAGTAGCAATGATGGAAAAGGTGAAAAACCATATTCCAAATATACTTTTGTTAGACACTAACACTAAACCAAAGAGCTTGGGTGTTACATGGGGAGTTCGATTGTTTATGAGGTTCTTCCATTGTAAGAAGAAGGAAAAAAACAACAAAAAGAAAAGAAGTTTTGGAAAATGAAAATATTTAAGAGGATTGTTGCACCATAACTGAAAAAATATTTTCAAAAGAAAAATGAATTCTTAAAGAAGGAATTTGTGGTCCAATTGTAAGCCACTTCTATGCAATCCAATTTTGAGCAAAAACCAAGAAGTGCAGGTTCTTTTATCTTCTTCTTTGTTGTCCTCTACCCTTTTCTTTCTTCCTCTTCCTTATTCTTCTCTCTTGCCTCCCTATTCACCTTTTCTCCTTTCCCATTCTATATCAATTTGGTATTAAAGTCAAACCTAATATCAGAAATTCACTTTCACCTTCACCTACCTTAGTGTATGCACACTGTTTGCCCTAGTTGCATCACCACTTGCGCTATTGCTTATCCAATGTTTGGGGGAGGGGTGAATTAAACTTCAAAAACTTTGATCAAATTAAAATAATGGTGCTAGAAATGAGATGAAAAATATCACACAGCACACTAAACACAGGTTTTATAATGGTTCAGCCCAAGCTGGTATCCTACTTCACTCTCTAAGATAGTCTCCTTTACTATCTTACATTCCACTAACACAATCAAAAAATTAATAGGTTAGTTTCCCAAACTCACCAACAAACTCTTACAGCCAATGCAAGTCAATCTACTTGTAGAAACTTATCTCAATTTTGCAAGCCCCTTGATTGTAAGAACAATGAAAGCAATAAAGTACTTTTACAAGTAAAATGTCTCTTACTTAGGTAGAAGTGTACACAATTAAAGAACAAGGGAATAAACAATATATGTATTAATAAAGAACAATAAGTCTATACTCTCGAAAGTTTGATGAAGATGTTTGCTTTTGAGCTTTGATTAAGAGTTTGGTGCAAAAAGATTTGAAACTTGTTGGAAAAAAACTTTTAATCTTGTGTAAATGCACTCTTAAGCCTTTTGAATTGTCTAACTTCTACTTCCATCTTTTTAATCTTCTATTTATCATCTTTGGAAGTAATTAGCACTATTTTGATTGCTTTTCTAAAGAATTTGACCATTTTAAGTAACTTGTAATTCACTCAAACTAGAAAAAGGCAATGACTTCTTCAGAACTCTGAAATTTGGCTTTAAAACTCTGAAGGTCAAGTGAGTAGCTTTCATTACCATTGCAACAATAAACTTCAGACTTCTAAAAGTCCATCTTCCTTCCTCTGAAGTTTGCTCGGCAAGAGTAGTTGCATCCAAGGAGGTTTTTAGACCTTTGAAAATTGAGATGCTTCCTCTGAAGTTCCCTTTGAAGACTGAGGAACCCAACTACCATTAATGGTGAGTGTTTTCATGCTTCTAAAGCTCGATCTTTCCTCTAAAGGAACCTCTAAAAATTGTCTCAGTTCTGAACCTGATTCCAGAACATGTTTAAGACCTCTAAAATTTGGATTCCTTTCTCTGAAGATGCCTCTGAAATATTATTTTTAAACCTGCTTTGATTCAGAAACTACTTGAGACTTCTAAAGTAACCTCTGAAGCTTCCTCTAAATCTTCATATTCGATTTTAGACTTCTCTAAATCCTTTAAAATGTCTTCTGAATTGCTAAAATTTGGTTAGTTTAAATGTTTGGTTTTGATGATTAACAGAACTTGTTTATGACTTGAATTAAGTTAATGATATTTTTGCTAAGATTTTGCAATTTAGAGGAGGCTTCAGAGGAAGAAAGGAAGCCTAAGAAGATGCATCTCAAACTTCACAGGAGGATCAAATGCTTTGAAGGTCACAATTGATATGTGTAGCTGCTTTTAGTATCACCTGTGGAGCTCTAGGGAGTTGCCTTCTCACTAGATGGTTGCAACCGATAGGGCAGCCACCTGCAGCATTGCCTGGGGCGCAGTTGATTGGCCCAACCACCTATAGTATTGCCTGCTGCTCAAATAATAAAAAAATCCAAGTGGCACTACAACAGGCATATTGCAATGATCCTCTTTCAAATGATCCAAAACCTCCCCGAAATGTATAAATAGAAGATCTATTGAAGAGAAACATGATGCTTGATGGTTTTGAGTGCTTAAAAAGAATCAAACATAAGAAACCCATTCAAGTTTCCCAAGTGTATTCACTCCAAGGTGCTGCTAAGATCAAAGGAGCTTCAAGGCTACATCATTTCCATCTCAAGGGAGTTTGAATCACTATAAAGTATTTAATGTTTTATTGTTGAGCTTTAACTGTTTGTACACTTTAGCCTAGTTAGAATCATTTTCACGTACACTTTGTATTTTTTGTGTTGAGTTCCTGGTTAGCTCTGAAAACCAAGGAAAATTGTTGGTTAGCTATGAAAACTAGATTATATAAATTGATGGTAAGCTCAGAGAAAAACCATCATTATATGAGTTATTGATGAGCTTAAGGAAAACCAACATTATAGAGTTTCCGGTGACCTCGTGAAAACTAGGTTGTAGAGTTCTTTATCAGCTCATAAAACCAAGGGAGGTTGATTCCACAAGTTATAGTAGAATCTAAGGTTGGAAAAACCTTGGAGAGTGGAGTAGGTGCCAAGGGGGGCCGAACCACTATAAATCCTTATATTCTTATTGTTTGTGTGCTTGTGTGCTTCCACTGCATTTCATTTTTTGCACTTGCACAACCCATCTATTTTTCCCATTTCTCTAGGATTCCAACTTTCCCATACACCTTGCGTATCAGTATAAGGTCAATTAAAAAAACTTGATTTCAAAATCATTTTGAAGCTTTTGAGTTATTCTTTGAATTACAAAATCTATTTTATCTGCTGTATTTACATGTTTTCTTCTTCTAAAGCTTAATTTGAGATATGTTTATCAGTATTATCATATATGATTTTGATGATAACAAAACTTATATTAAGATAATAAGTTGGTATACTTAAATCTCTGACAATCAAATGTATGATTATGAATTGATAAATAGTAATTAACATAAACACATAATCATGAATGTTTAATTACACAAAGCATACATTCTTCACTTTATGGTGTGCATAACATTAATTATTCTTTGCTACATAAATTTTTCGAATCATACTAAGTGCCATAATTATTTAACCTTTCACATTATGCACTTCATAGAGATGTATATTATCTTTGCTCTACAAGATGATTAAATCATATGAGGATAAAACACATTATGAATATGAAAGCTAACAATGTAGTAATGGCAAAAAAGTTCTAAGTGCAAAATCATCTACAACAAATTGCCACAACTATCTGCTACATTCTAAGGGAATTGGACTGATGAAAATTATAGAAGAAGAAGAAGAAAATAGAAAGTTAAGGCAAGTAATAAGAAAGGTTGCATTAGAAAGCTTCTACGAATAAAAGCAATGGGAGAAAAATTAGGCTTCGAGATGCGCTACAGTGACCTTGTTTGTTAACCTCAAAGAGAAAATTTAAACAGACAAATGCAAGACAAAAGAAGTTGACGATGAAGTCATGGTCAAAGGGTATAAAGTTGTTCAAGAAATTTGAACTATCTACACCAAGCGGATAAAGTTTGTTTTAGATAAAGAAAGAAGAAGAAGTTCCATCAAATACTCAGACAAAGGAAGAAAGAAGGGATTGCTGCCCAGACAGTCATGCATAAAGAAAAGAAAAATTTGTCTGATCAATAAAATTAAAAGAATGGATTCGTTTGAGGATAAAAAGGCAATATGAATAGATAAGGGAATGCAACTTCAGCTGATCCAAGACAGACAAATGAAGATTGAAGAAAGAAAGAGGTTGCAAGAACAAACTTCTTTTGTTGCTCGAAAAGTGTAAAATAATTGAAGAACTTCACTTCGTCTGCAGATCAAAATTCATCAGTTACTTACTATAAACAAAGCATCAGCCAAAGTAAAAGACAAAGTAGAAGTTGCATAATAAGTATAGATGAATCTAAACAGACAAAGAGTTACTTGGACCAAAAAAGGTCTTCAACAAATAAAGACACAACCATTTACAACTTACAATAGACAAACCTATGTAAGGTAGCAAGTAATCCTTCCAAGACAAAGCAAAACAAAGCTTGTCTGTTGCTCACATCAGACCAATACTACACTTCATCTATTCAAGCAAGATAAAGCAAACTTCATCTGTCACCTCTAATAAACAAATGAAGAATAAAGGAAGAACATCACACTTCATTTATTCGTATAGACAAAGAAGAATTTTTCAATCAGCCAGTCTGATTTTGTCTGCACCATCCAAAGTTCATCTGTTATATACAATAGACAAAGCACATGCATGAAGGATTGACCAACTAACAAAATCTCCTGGAGGAATTCAGGCAGAAAAAGCAGAGTTTGTCTATTAGTCAGTCCGACTTCATCTATGCCATTCAATGTTTGTCTGCTACTTGCAATAGACAAATCACTCTTGTGGAAGTTCAATTGATTGACAAATCTATAGAAGAATTCATTTATAACTTATGATAGACAAATGCAGACAGAGAGGGGCTATGACTTGATAGAGTAAAATCAATTTATGTAACTAGCATTCAAATGGCATCTACACTTATGCTATCATTATGCAAACTTATATCAGCCTCCATTTTGGCAACAAGCAATGCTACAATTTTTTCAAAAGCTGTGACAAGTCAAACAAGGAACATCTTTTAACACAGCTCATTCTCCTCTCTGAACAGCAGTGCAGCTGCTTGAGTGAAATCAGAAAGGCATGGACTTCAATGAAAAAAATCTCAATAATTTTATTTTATTCATTGTTACTCTTGTTTTTGCATTTAACAGAACTCATCTTCTCCAATGGTCAAAATTATGAAGAAGCTATTTAAGAAGAAAAGGTGGAATGATTCAAGGTGATAAAGGAATACTTTTTAGATACACTTAACCTTATGAAAGTCCTTCCACCTATGGCCAAAAGCTTTAACCTTCAATTATCAATCTTAGAGCTTAAATCTTCATATTCTTAATGGCCCTTGTTTTTACATTATGGGAAGATCCTTTTGTATTACTAGAGCTATAAAAGATTTCATCTTTCCCTGTGCTTCATTGTAATACTTTGTAAAGTGTATTAGTTTTCTGACTAATCTGAAAACCAGGTAGTTATTGGTGATCTTTAGAAAACCATTAGGTTTGCTAGTGATCTTAGAAACTAATGAGTTTCCTAGTGAGCTTGTAAAAACCAGAAGAGTGCTAGAAGCACTATGTTTATAGCCCCTGGAGCTAGAATTCAAAAGAATGTTGGGAACACTGTTTATGTCCCCTAGAGTTGGAATCTAGAAGAGTGCTAAGAGCAGTTTTGTATTTTCATTATATGGGATATAGTGGAACCCAAGGCACAATGAGTGTGTGTGCTTGGAAGATTGGATGTATGGACGAGGTTCCCGAACCATTAGAAAAATTATGTTGTTTGTGTGTGTGTGTGTATTTGCTTGCTTGATTATCTTTCATGCATTTTACTATTTTCATTATTTATCTTTCAATGCATCATAAACAATCATGAAAAAAGAAAAATGTTTCAATAGGGGTTAAGCAATGAATTTTTACATACCCAATTCACCCCTCCCTCTTGGGTTAAGCCATCCTACAGGATTCAACAATGTTTACATTAAATTCTTGAGTTATTACATTTCATATCATCTCAAAATAATTTTCCTTATATGTTTTCTTAGTTCGATCATTTGTACTCTATAACACTTAGAAATTAACTTTTTAGTGTTTCATTTCTCACGCACGTGTTTACTCATCATCAAAACTTAGGTACTGGTTCACATTTGTCATCAAAATTAAGCTAAGTAAAGGGGTTAAACTTAACATTCTCCCCCTTTTTGATGATTACAAAACATTTAAGTGATACCTTTCATAAATAATAGGGAACTTAATTAATAATCTATTGAAGCTCCCCTTGAATAAATGTGTTGTTTCTAGAAAAATTTTTAGGGGTTTAATATGTCAATTTATAAATTATTAATGCACCTCGTAAGTAATTTCAAGAGTTGCTTATCTACTCAATCTTTCTCCCCCTTTGTGTTAGAATAAAAAAGGTATAGGGGTGAGAAAGCAAAAATATGAAATGGCATGAGAGTGAATGCACAACCAAAAATAAAAGACACAATTGCAAAACGAAATTGAATTTGTATTAATTAAGTATTTGGAATGCAATTACAACTTTACAAATTCAAGAACATGCAAAGAAAAAGAAAATAGAAAAGATGGCAGCAGGGTTAATGTTGGGTTTTTGGCTTCTTAGTATAGGTTTTGGGATAGAGATCAAGGTTGTTGGTTTATCTTTTTAGGGTGAAGGTGGTTGGCTAGGGTGGTTTGGTGGAAGGTTGAGAGGATCTGGCTTTAGGCTTCGAGGTCCTAATCCTTTTGGAGACAACAACTTTCTAGCTTCAAAAGGATTTTTGGCTTGGGTTGTCTGGTGGTGCTGTCGTGGGCACACCAAATTTAGAACCTTGCTCCAATCTAATTTTCTGTAGTAGTGTGAGTAAGG